>CM031623.1:60496080-60498580 GCA_018398815.1 Conus ventricosus | reverse complement strand
AAGATCAAACTGAGACCTTCCACCTCAGGCCTCATGGAAACAGATCTTTCTGACATATGAAATGGTATTGTCGCTGTGACCCGGAAACAGACATTTCTTTTCTTTAGAGTTGATAGCTGAAAATCTGTTGGGGTTTTCTCTTCAAAGAAAATGGAGGGGCTATGTCCGTTATCTAATGAAAAAGGAACGTAAATTCGGTATAGATTTTGTCCCCCTTACTGGGTATGATATAACAGTAATTGAATACATAAGAATAATAAGGATGTTTTTCATAACAATAATTGCTTAAATATGATGTGTGCTTTCAAAACACACCGTCTACATTTAAGAGGTCTAAGCAGTATTGTGACGTTATATCAATATTCGCCTAAATAATAGGATGAGAAGAAAAATCCGGGAGGTGGGGGGATAGGGATGAACTATGAACTCTGGGAAGACAGGGTAAGAGAAGACACATGGGGAAGGGGATCACAGGGAAAGGGACCCAAATGGTACCGAAATCTTGTCAGGAAAATGAGGGGGAAGGAATAGCGAGAGGAAGTGCAAGAGAGTAGAGAGGAGGGGTTGAAAGGGGGGGGGGGGGGGGTAAAAGAAGTGTGAGAGAGAAGAAATAGAAAAGGGAGAAAAAAGAGTGAGTGAAAAACCTAGAGCAGGAGGAACCTAATCGTGTCGAAAAGGTGCACTATAGGGTTGGGGGTGGTGTGGGATCAAGCACCACTCACGTTCTCTATGTGAATGGTGTATCTAGGTCAAATGTTAAACACTAACTGTAGTATGTAAGATATCTGCCATTTATTGGCAAGGAGGATCCACACAAATGGGGCATACGTATCTCATTAAAAAAATATCGGAAAAAGGTAAACAAAAAAGCAAAAGCTGTAGTTCTTTAAATTTCACCCGTGCGATGTGTTAATAAAGACAGTGCTCCGAAAAGGTGTACTGTAGGGTTGGGGTTGGTGTGGGATCAAGCACCACTCACGTTCTCTTCTGTTTACCCCTCCCTCCTCTCTCTCTCTCTCTCTCTCTCTCTCCTCTCTCTCTCTCTCTCTCTCTCTCTTCTCTCTCTCTCTTCACCACACACACACACACACACACACACACACACACACACCACACAACACACACACACTCACACCACACACTGTCATGCTTCCCGGAGTCGGTGCCACACAGCGCACGCACTACCGCTAAAGCGAACTCCGCAAACGCGCGCTATCACTCCTTTCAACCCAAGGCTCGTCAAATGAACACAACACTGAAAAGTGTTGTTGTTTTTTCTCCCCTCCTCCTACTGGGAGAAACAAATATAATAAGTACATACAATTCTCAATTTAACTTAACCACACCCCTCTCTATACTGTGGAGGCAACACAGATAAACACAAACAACACCTCCTCTCCACTACTGGTAATCACACCAAATAAATACAACACACCTCCTCTACACTAAGGAGGTAACACCAGTGACACCAGGTACTGTGTCCCCTCAATTGGCAACGTTCATTAAAACATGGGGGCTATGTCACTATCCTTCATCACCATATTTATACCATATGTCATTATCTTATAACCTCAACACAGGAGATAAATCAAATCACAATTCACAACAGTTGAGTTTATACAGTAGAGTCATAACTTGGGGGAATGTGCCAGAGTCATTCTTCATCCACATGGGGAAATGCGCCGAGTCATTCTTCATCAACATGGATTTCGACTTTCTGTATACTGATTATCAAAACAGCCTTCTCCGGCCCAAGGTGCGCTGCCTGGCTGGAATCTCCTCCGTGAGGAAGGGTACTGCGGGCGAGGATCCGCAACCCGTCCCAGGCTGGGTCAGGTCCGGCACCTCCACCCCTTCAAACACGGCCACCAGTGGCCCAGCGTGAGACAGGCGTGAGACAGCAACCTGTCAACACACTCGAACCACGTGCAGTTCTCAATAACTAAGGAGACTCACTTCAACATGAAGATGTACGACAGTAACCTTTTCGTATGTTTTTACTTTAACTATTTACTTTTCCTTCTTTCCCCCATTCTTTTATAAAGAAATGTTGCAGTGTAACCACGCTGGTTCTTATCTCTTTTCTTTCTCCTTGAATACATTTTTTTTTAATTTTCCCCAAAGATTTCACTTCTCTCAGTTAAACATTAATGACAAAAATACATCCTACGATGCACCAGCCTGCATCGGTCTTCAATCGCCGTAATCAAAAGACCATGCGACTCACCCCGGTGACGTAGAGCAAGTGATTATAAATTTTTAGCTAAGTTAAATAACGCGCGCAGGTTCCTAATGCAGTACTCACCCGGTTCACTTCCAACAGAACGACGCCGTACAATCATAGATCTCTTTTCTCTGCAATACCACCAATACCACTGACGTTCAAACCTTAAGAACTGTTGATATACACAAAACAACAGTGCATACGACACCTTACACAATCCTGTGCACATCACACACACACACACACACACACACACTCACGCACATACAACACACA
>CM031623.1:60483580-60488580 GCA_018398815.1 Conus ventricosus | reverse complement strand
GCCTTTCTGGAAAGGAGCTTAGTGGGATGGGCACGCCGGTATGATCCAGCAGACTTGATCATGATAGCATCAAATGTTTTTTCATCTTTTTCACACAGAAAAGTAGCCAAATCCTTGGAAACACATTCTAAAAACTGCTCTCTCAGAATAAGATCCACAATACTCTGAAAAGATTTCTCAATCTTAGACAACGAAATCCAACGATCAAGAAGGCGTTTAAGTTCCACTGAAAAAGTTTCAAAGGGTTCATCTGCACTAGCTTTGACTCACGAAAACGCTTACGAAACCCATCTGGAGTACACTGAAATTTCTTTAACAAACTCCCCTTTTAACAGCTCATAAGAAACCACATTATTTTCTGCCAAACCGTGATAAAGCGTGAGAGCTGACCTTCAAGTAATGCAGAGAGATAAGTTACCCATAGACTTTCTGACCAGCCTAGAGAGCGAGCATGGGTTTCGAACCTGAACAGATAACTGTCAATGTCATCGGTTCTTTCTTTTAAACGGACGAAATTTGGGAAAGGTAGGACGAGGGGCGTTAGACCTGGGTATGCTAGCACTTTGATTATGACTGTCCTCACCTAAAACTACTCCCTGACGAGAAATTTCTGACTGTATCCTTATAGTTTCTTCTACCTCGTGTGCTCTTTTGGTTTCTTCTATCTCTTTTGTTGAAATCTTTTAGTTTCCTGTTCTTCCTGTATTTGTCTCAGTCTGATTCTCTCTTCTCTTTTTAAATCTTGCCTAATACATTTATCAACATAGTCTAGTAAAAGCTCTCCTTCAAGACCAAATGCCTTACCACGTTGTAAGTATTTAGTGAGAACTTTATCTTCGTCCTCAAAGGCCATAGTGAAACACTAAGTCAGTGGACCAAATACAATCAAAAGAAAATTTAGACACTATGTCCACTGAAATATATTTCAAATAGGGTTATAATTATTTTTTTTACACAAACTTTTTCATCTATCACACTTTAAAAAAAAACTACGACTAACTTTGAAAGGGAACGAAACGACAGAAATAATAGAAGTTTACGGGTTTGGGGAACGCACGTAACAATCAATTATAAGTAATAATCAAATTGATCAATGAATAACAGCAATAATGAGTAAACAAACGCAGAAATCAATCAACAATGAATAAACATAACTCAATCACCAATGAATAAACATATGCATAAATCAATCAACAATCAAACATATGCATAACTCAATCAGTGATCAATACACATATGCATATATGAATCAATACAATCTTGTTGGGATTTTTTTTCTTTGGGGGGAAGGGGGTTATTTTTTTAAATGGCCCAGGCAGCCAACCATACACATTCATTCAAGAGAAAGAACCCTCAGAATGCTAAAGGAGCAACACAATCCCCAAGTGAAAAGATAGAAATAGAAACAATCAGAAGGGTAACAAAAGAGAACCAAACTAAAGCCCACAGAAGACAAAGAACTAGGCCCTCGTATCTCCAGAAACTATACAAAAGAGATACCCCGTTACACTGGAGATGGAAATCAACTTAACAAGAAACAGTCATACAACAATACAAAACAGTCAATTCTCTCAAAAGTAAAGTCTGTAGACGTGTCCTAACTTAATAACTGGGGACACTATAAGGGATCACAAAAGAAATCCTAACTCTAGCACAATTTTGAAGATAAACGTGAAAAGTTCTACGGGGTCACCTGATGTTACAGATGGTATGGGTGTGTCTGCAGGTGTCTGACTCACACAGAAATTATGGATGCATGCACGACTTTTCAAATGCACATGCACACACCCACTCATCCGAACATTGACAGCCAGGCAACAGAACAACACTTCTTTTGTTTTTTATGCTGCCCGAGTCATCAGACAAACATATAATATAACAATGCAAATGAAATGCAATAACACAAACATCAATAAGACGCACGCACCCATGAGGCGTACACACAAAATATGTCAAACTATAAATAGCTATCAATGCTGCTGGATCCAACGTCGCCGTAGACGATGACAACGACGAGATGACGAGGACGACGAGACGACAACGACAGCGATGAAGATGTCGCGGCGACGTAGAGGACGAAACGACGACGATGACGAAGACGTCGACCTCAGTGTCAAGTCAAGTCCGACACATGACTAAAAAAAAACAAAAAACTTCAGAGCTGTGGCTCAAGAACAAAACACTAACCACACTCGCGGCGTCTCTGCCGACGACGAGGTGACAGTCTCGCACAGGAGCTGTGGCTCACAGACAACACAGCGACGGCCTCGCCAACAGGTCGCTGGTTCAAACACAGGAGCGGCGCTCTGGCTTGGCAGCAGCAGCGTCTCCAACCCAACTGGCTCAGCGGGTAGTCGGTCCCGGACGCAGTGGCAGGTAGGGTGATTGACGGCACTCAGGCGGACCTCTCCACGCCAACACAGGGCGGAAAACAGGGGCGTAGACTCAGCTACGGCCCTGACCCTCAAACAATGGCAGCCAGTCCCCTTCAGTCCAGGGAACACATCAACCTGGGGGAAAACTGACTGCCACCAAAAAACAGCTGAGTCCCTCTTCGGCCTTCTGTGTTGTTGCATTGCCGGAATCACTGCAGAGACTGCCTAACCGGTTCAACTCACCCGGCTTTTTAACAGTGCACCGGTGAGTAGCAGTCAGCTGAATTGTTCAACCGGCTTGCGGACAACTACCTTCCGGTAAGCACGGTTGTATGAACGGACGGGAAACGATCCGTCACACCTCCTAGGACAGAAAATCTCCAACACTGCAAGAACTACCACATTGTAAGCTTCATCAGCCATGCCAGTAGAATAGTGCTCAAAATGATTCTGAACAAATTATAACCGCAAGCAGATATCCTCATCGCCGTAGAACTGACTAGATTCCACAAAGGCGAATTATCATTGACTTTTAACCTATTTACCTTTGAAAAAAAAATCCTCCAGCACCAGACGTGTGATGTCTTCATAGAGCTCAAGAAGGCCTTCAATGGAATCTGGTGGTAGGTGGTGTGGGCACAATGAAGACATTTGTCGTCAGGCAGAAGCTTATCAACGTCATTCAACAACGGTACTTTAAACTGACTAGTGCGCACTGTAAAGGGTAGTATTGGATAGAGTAGTTCTATCTTCCACTTAGGGGTTTGTCAGGGCTGCCGTAAACCTCCTTCACTGTTTAACATACTCCCGGAATGCATTATGACTGAGGCACATGAAGATCATGTGAACACAGTCACATTGGATGGAACATCAAAAGAATAATTATGGCTTGGAACTCAGCGCTAAGAAGACCCATTTGAATGCCAGCCACAACACCACATCAATACGATAGAACTGTCTACAGCCAGAAGCTAGAATCTGTTCAACAGTTCACTTATCGAGGATGCATCCATTGCAGAGGTGGATCTAAATCAGAAATCCTCTCAATGGCCAAAAGGACAGCCACAGCACTGTCCAAATTAAAATATGTATCAAAGAAGAAAAATATCTTCATCAAACATAAGATAAGGCTGTTACGTACACTGGTATATTTGGATCTTAAAGAAAGTGAAGGAGCTCTGTGGTGCATTCATCTTGGAGGAGGAGAAGAAGGAAGAAGAAGAAGAGGCGGAGGAGGAGGAGGAGGAGGAGGAGAAGAAGAAGAAGAAGAAGAAGAAGAAGAAGAAGAAGAAGAAGAAGAAGATATAGAACAACCAGAACAATCAGAACAGTAAAAACAACAAAACAAAAAGAACCGAAACACGAAGGAAGAAGCGAAATGTTTTCATCGCGTCAATGCATTGTTGACTGACTGAAACAAAACAAAACAAAACAAAACAAAACAAAACAAAAACAAAACAAAAACAAAAAAAGAAAGAAAGAAGACCTACAGTACGAACTTACCAACTGGGTGTTAAATGTGTTTATGTGTGTACGTAGACATTGCTATTGTTGCATTGTAGTTAGTAGTAGTAGTAGTAGTAGTAGTAGTAGTAGTAGTAGTAGTAGTAGTAGTAGTAGTAGTAGTTGCTGTTGTTGTTGTTGTTGTTGTTGTTGTTGCTGTTGTTGTTGTTGTATAGATTCATAAATGTCTGATGTAGAATGAGAAAAACAAAAGATAAATCATTTCGAAACATTAAGAAGAGGAGGTCGTATATTTTATTCCAAGTCCGCTTCTTGCATTTTCAAAAGGTTGTTTTAATGATGTCACTCACCATACAGAAAGCAGATATAGTGCATCGATGGTTAATTTTGGGAAGGTGTCAGCGTTCTCTGTGTCATGACAATTATACTACCAAGACTTCCATCAACCGTGATAAGGGAATGACGCCCGCACACAGAAGTAAACGGAACCCATGGTAGTTGAGGTTTTACAGACTAGAAAACATTACAATACACTAGCCTTCGATAATAATTATGGTTTTTCGCCTCCTCCCCACTATCGATGCGTGGTTTTTTTCCTATGAGCTTGTTACATAATCTTTTACATAATCAGCATCTCATGTCAACATGATCTTACAGTACACATCACTTAGTGCAGACCACACACAGGGAAACGTGTTAGATGGGCCACTGAATTCCGAATACAGCCTTAAGGGAAAAGTGTTAGCACCTGTTCTGTTCCACATGATTGAAGCCCTGAAGCAGATCAGTGCCGGTCCTGGAGGTGATCCTGACAACCTCTTCAAATTTAAGAGACCTACTTTTGTGAATGAGGAACTGCTGCTTGACAAATGTGTCATGTTGACCTAGGTCCTTAATGACATCCACGATTATGATGTAATGCTACATTTTCACCTCTAACGTTTACATGCAAATGAGTCCTGGCAGTAAAGGATGAATAAACCCACTTCTGCAAGATGGAATGTGATTTGATATGGCCTATTTCTGTTCATATTTAACCTATTCTCTTTGCTCTGTATTTTATGCCACTTTCCTGTGAATGTTGCTTTCTGTGAAGATGGCAAGCTTATGTTGGCACTAGGGGATGGAAAGTAATAGAAAAGGGTCCAATGGTGGTTTGGA
>CM031623.1:60476080-60478580 GCA_018398815.1 Conus ventricosus | reverse complement strand
AGAGCTGCTATGGTAATCTGATAGCAGCCAAGCATCTTGGCAATACGAGCGGTCCCACGCTCTTGTCTGTCGTCTCTGTCCAGTAAAGTTCGGACACTCCATGCCCCAAATGTCAGGGGCATCTGCATGTTCTTGTACTTTGCCTTTCGACCGTCTTGTTGGATGACTAGGCAGGAACGGTCACCCGTCAGATGCTGTGAGGGGCAGGAGTTGTTTAGGGATCTTTTTATCTCCCCTACCCCATGTGGGGAGAGCAATATCATCACATAATAGGGCTGCTCTGTCGCTGTAGGAGGATACAAGCACCGCATCTGCCCTGGTGTATGATGAGCGACCATCAGCCTACAGCCGTCTACGTGCAGAGCTGTAGCTAGGAACATCCAACAACATCCTTTGCCTGTCCCTGTCACTACTTCTCCATCGCCTCGGAACCTTTTAAGTGGCTGGCAAAGGCTGCCTTAGAGTTTATCGGTGTACCTGCCTACCTGACCAGCGTAGGGGCTACTTGAGGTGAAGGATACTTGTGCTGTCTCTCTTCTCCTCCCTTTCACCTTCTGGCGCTCATTGCCAAACAGCCGCAGTAACGTCCACATGTAGGACAGCTCCAGGAGATGCAGCTTTGTTGTTCAGAGTATCTGTCTCCTAGAGGGATGGAAGACCCGGGTTGATGGGCTGCCCGTCCTGCTATTTGCTCATAGCTTGGGCTTTGGTTCATGAATGCCAGGGCATGTCCACATGCCAGTGGGCCTGGACGTTGCATGTTTAAAGAACACCCTCCTCCAGCCTCCTGTAGTTTGGCCTGGGACTGCAAGACACCCAGGGGATATTCGTTGCCACGCATAGGCACTTATAGTGGAGAAGCTACTCACTGGCATGAGAGGCTCACACACACTGCTTTCTTTTGACGGTGCTGTTTCACAGCAGTGCAAGCCAGCGGTAAATGCTGAAAGCATGAATTGACAAGGACACAGACACTTCGCCAGCCCACCAAGCGTCTCACACTACCAGAAACACTCAAATGAAATAGTAGTAAACGGTAGGCATGGTGCTAGTTTTGCAATTGATCTCATAGAACTCGTTATTTTATTGCTAGATGACGTACCTTTACTCTTGAAGACTGTAGTTGGTTTTCAGAGACAAGTGAATAATTCAACACACTTAGCTCATGAACTAAAATTATAGTCATTTGGATGAATAGTGTTTTTTTTTGTTATAGAAAAGGAGCATATTTGGAAGCAACAGAGAGACGGCTGCACGTTGGCTATGTTACGTACATTCTTGAAATTTATAGATACCTTGACATAACTTTCTCTAGAGCTATATTGTTTAGTCAATCAGTTGGAAATTGTATCTCTTCGGAGATCCAAATAAAAGTTGTTCTGCACAATTCTTAGATGCTGACAACGCGTGGGTTATTGAATTGCAGAGCTGACCACTCAGGATGTTCCATATCTTTTGATCTCCCTTAGATCCTTGAACGGATCCTCAAGCATCGGCTCAAAGATTGTCCCCGACATTTTATACTGTTTGCATAATGTTGTCAGGGTTTTTTTTTTTCAGCAACGTTTTTACTCTCCACACTTCCGTTTTGTTTCATTTTACCACCCTTCGATGGCTGCTTTGAGCATGTTGTTAGATTCTTTTATGAACCCTTGGTGGTGAGAACACCACATATTTATGGACTGTTGTGTGTCTCTATTTGACGCCAAGTGCACAGACTCAATCAGCCGTGTCTCCCTGATGAGTTCGATCCAGCAGACGAAAGACCTAACAACAGGCAATACAAACAGATCTGCCTTCAAGATAGATTACGATGGTTCCCCCCTTGCAGCTATTATGTTCCCATTTTCTTGATCTCCAACCCCCACCCCCTTTTTAAGTCCAAATCTTTGCCAAGCCATTACTGTAACGATGGAAGAATTGTTAGCCTGCACTTGTTTTCCCCAAATACCTAAACGCTCAGCATTATACTGTTTGGTCAATCAGTGAGAGATTGCATCTCTTCGGAGATCGAAGTAAAGGCTGTTCTGCACAATTCTTAGCCACTGACAATGCTTGTGTCATTGAACAACAGAGCTGACCACTCAGACTGTTCCATATCTTTTATAACGCTGACAGGTCTGTCACAATGGGTTGTATCTGGGAAATATTGCAAGGAGATATTATTCAATACAAACACTTTCCTAATAACCCATTGTTCCACATTCCTGGATCCGTTAGATAGGTCTCTACATGCCGCAATAACACTCAGGTGATGAGAGAAAGTTGGATTGACGCCAAAAAACGCATACACAATCAGCCGTGTCTCCCTGACGTGTCCAGGTGGACTTGGCCTTGGAGCAGACAAAATAAATACATCTGCCTTCCAGTGGGATTGGGACAGTTCCCTCAAGCAGCTGGTCAGAGGTTTTCATATTTATAATAATTACGTTTTCCTGACTTTTATGTTCCTGTTTCATTCATCTTCACCCCACCTCCCACCCCCACCCCCACCTTCCTT
>CM031623.1:60466080-60468580 GCA_018398815.1 Conus ventricosus | reverse complement strand
ACCACAATCCATGATTCTGTGGTGTTCTCACCACCAAGGGCTCAAAAAAGACTCCAACAGCACCCTCAAAGCAGCCAGCGAAGGGTAGTAAAATGGAATAAAACAAAAGTGGAGGGGGAAAAAGTTGCTGAAAAACTAAAAGCATTATTCAAACAGTATAAAATGTAGGGACAATCTTTGAGCCTATGCTTGAGGATCCATTCAAGGATGCAAATGAGATCAAAAGATATGGAACAGTCTGAGTGGTCAGCTCTGCTGTTCAACAACCCAAGCATTGTGAGTGGCTAAGAATTGTACAGAACAACCTTTACTTGGATCTCCTAAGAGATGCAATCTCCCACTGATTGACCAAACAATATAATGCTGAACAATTAGGTAGTGGGGGAAAACAAGTGCAGGTTAACAATTCTTCAGTCGATATAGTAATGACTGGCAAAGATTTGAACTTAAAAAAAGAAAAGGAAATTGGAAATGAATAAATATGGGAATGCATTACATATGAGAAACACCTCTCCCTTAGCTGCCTAGAACTAATCGTAATCTTCAAAATGCAATTTATTATGTATTTCTGTCCTATTTTATATTATATATATATAATATATATATATAATATATATATATATAATATAGAAAACAAACACAAAACACACACACACACACACACACACACACACACACACACACACACACACACACACACACACACACACACACACACATGCGTGCGCACGCGCACACACACACATACACATGCACACATACACACACGCTCACTCTCTCTCTCTTCTCTCTCTCTCTCTCTCTCTTCTCTCTCTCTCTCACACACACACACACACACACACACACACACACACACACACAACACACACACACACACACACACACACACACACACACTGCTGAACTTATTGCTATTCTTATGGCTCTCAACTACATAGTTGATTTTCCATTACAGTATTTTCAAATCTTATTTTTTGTAGATTCTCAATCGGTACTCTATGCTTTAATCTTATCAGATTACAAGAAAAAGACCAAAATTATGTTACAAATCAGTCAATTAATTCATATCTTAACTTTAAAAGGGACCAACGATTCCTTCTGCTGGGTTCCTTCACATCTTGGATTTTCTTCAAATGGGTGGGCTGACAAAGTAGCAAAAAAGGGCACAAGGCAAGGCACAGAATCCACTGAAATTCATGTTCCTTTATCCATTCAGGAGGATTATCACTTGCTGGAGCAAGCAGTATGGAGCAGAGTAAAAGGCTATACCCAGAGAAAAGATAGACTCTCCAAAAATATGTATATTGATTCTCGTGGTTTGGATAACAAATCATATTTGAATCATACTGGCGTAATCAAATTCAGACAGATTAGTTCGCTACCTTACAGGATAAAACTTAATGCATTCATCACAAAACACAGAAAAAATGTTAGATATTTATGTGGTGAACAAATTTCTAGCAAACACATCATTTTTGAATGTCAGAGGTTAACACCTGTCTTACAAGAGATTTCTGAAAATTGCATTGAAGGCGTTTTCAAAAATGCTTCTAGTTTGTTTAATATTGCGAAATGTTTACTTCATAGTCCTGTAGGACATTTGTTATAGAGTAGTTGATTGTTATTGTTGTTAATACTCCTGTTTTCTTTCTTTCTTAGCCAAGAGACATAAATACATACACACACAATACGGTCCCTCTCCCTCCTCATCCTCCCGATCCCCTCCCTCCCCTCCCCTCCCCCCGTCTAATATCACTATGTGGATAGACGATAAATTGAAGACAACAACAACAACACGCGCACACGCACACACACACACACACACCACACACACACACACACACACACCCCACACACACACACACACACACACACACACACACACAACACACCACACCACACACGCCGCACGCACGCACCACGCACCACCAACACACACACACACACACACACACACACACACACCACACACACACACACACACGCACACAAACACCACCGCACGACGCACCACACACTGCACACTCACACACATGCACACGACAACACCACACACACACACACACACACACACACCACACACACACACACACACCACACACACACCACCACAAAACACACACACACACACACACACACACACACACACAACACACACACACACACACACACACACACACACACACAACACACACACACACACACACACACACCACACACACACACACACACACACACCACCACACAACACACCACACACCACACACACACACACAACACACACACACACACACACACACACACACACACACACACACACACACACACACACACACACACAACACACACACACACACACACACACACAACACACAACACACACACACACACACACACCACACACCACACACACCAAAGCCACGCAACGCACACACACACACACACACACACACACACACAACACACACACACACACACACACACACACCACACACACACA
>CM031623.1:60423580-60458580 GCA_018398815.1 Conus ventricosus | reverse complement strand
GGTCAGAAATGGAAATCATTCTCCACACCAAGAAAACATTATTACACAGCAGAAATGAAACCTGGATCAGGAAAACCAACAGAAACTCAACATTCGACGTAACCATGGGTTCATATGATGGTGCAGAAACATGTGAACTGGTCGGACTATTCATGCTGTCCAACATCAAGAAAAAACTCGGAAAACAAGTCGGACTATACAGAGACGATGGCCTTGCTGCACTAACCAACAACCCAAGAACCATCGAAAACAAGAAGAAAGAACTATGCAAAATCTTCCAAAACCACAACTTAAAGATTACCATTGAAGCAAACAAAAAGGTAGTGAACTACTTAGACATAACACTGGATCTCAACAATCATATATACAAACCATACAAGAAACCCAACGATACACCTCTTTATGTACACACCAAAAGTAACCATCCACCATCTGTATTGAAGACCATACCCCATGGCATAAACAAGAGACTATCAAACCTGTCATGCAGTGAGAGAGTGTTCAACAATGCAGCAGTAGAATACCAGGAGGCACTACAAACAAGTGGATACAATTACAAATTACAATACAACCCAGACAACAACACAAATAAAAGCAAGAAAAATAGGAAAAGAAAAATCATATGGTATAACCCCCCATACGACGGGAAAGTCAAAACGAACATAGGGAAAGAATTCTTTAGAATCCTAACAACTTCATTTCCAAAAGAACACAAATTGTCCAAAATATTTAACAAAAACACTGTCAAACTATCGTACTCATGTATGCCCAACCTCAAAAACCTGATTGACGCATCTAACAAAATGAAAATCAACACAGCAAAGAAGGGTGAAGAAAGGAAATCTTGCAATTGCACCAGAAAGGAGCAGTGCCCACTGAACAACAAATGTCTTCACAGCAACATTGTATACCAGGCTACTGTGACATCAGAAAATGAAAAAGAAACATACATAGGGATCACTGAAAACCACTTCAAAACCAGATATGCAAACCACAAACAGTCATTTAATAAAGAAAAATATAAAAACCAAACAGAACTGAGCAAATATATCTGGAAACTTAAAGACGCAAAAACAAGCTACAATTTATCCTGGAAAATCATAAAAAGAGCATCACCATACAGCAATGTTTCAAAAAGGTGCAACCTATGTTTAACTGAAAAATGGTTAATACTATGCAAACCATACTTAGCAACTTTAAACACCAAAACAGAAATAGTAAACAACTGCAGGCATAAATGGAAATCGTTGTTAGTGAACACATCCAAAACAAAAACCTGAAAGCCCCCAAAAACACGTGCAGCTAACCCGCACGTGCAAACAACCGCAAACGGGAGCCCACACGCTATATAACATCGGCGGTGGGCAAACCGAGGGCCATCCTGATGACAGCGCAACACGCTCGAAACAAATTTGTAGATAGTTTTAAGATTCCTCTTTTAACTTCTTTTAACTATATATATATATATATATATATATATATATAATATATAATATATATATATATATATCACAAACAGTATAAAAATGTCCTTTAAAAATCCAAAAGAGCTCAACCGTCTAGGGAGCAACATTTAAAGGACATTTTTATACTGTTCGTGATAATCGCTCCTCACGTTGAGCACTGTGGTCCGACAAAACCAAAAATGGAGGAAATCAACTTTAGGCAATCTACTAAAAACATACCGTTTTCAAACCCACACACGTACACCAGAAAACTGATAGAACAAACCGAGAAATTTGTACGCAACATGAGATGGAAGGCGTTCTTCTTCCTAAACCCAAATGCAAAGAATGAAGACAAAAACACATATGGCTTCAAATCATGGCGATCACCCCCGACAATAGATGAAATGAAACCTTTTGAAGACAAAATGAAGGGACTGATAGCCAACATTGAAATCAAGAAATCAAATAACAACTTTCAAACATCACTAGCAAATGAAATAAAACAAATCCAAAATGATAAAAAGATATTCGTAAAGGCCGATAAAACCAGCAATTTTTACAAAATGGAACTAAATGAATACTCCCAACTCCTAAACAAAAGCATCCAGAAAAAGTACAAGAAAGCTGATAAAACCACACATAACATCGACAAAAAAGAAAAAGAACTTGCACACCGCATGGAGTTAAGCGACATGGTAGAGGCAACAGCAACAAAAGAAGCCTTCATAACACTCACAGACCACAAGCCTAACGTCCAAAACAACCCAACATGTAGACTAATAAACCCATCCAAATCCGAACTGGGCAAAATAAGCAAGCGATTTTGGAAAAGGTTATAGAAAATGTAAAATCAAACACCGAATACAACCTTCGGAAAAACAGCTATGAAGTTATCCAATGGTTTAGGAAACTCAACAAACAGAGAAACACAGTGTTTATCACATTTGACATAGTAGACTTCTACCCATCCATAGATGAAGAACTACTCACCAAAGCTTTGAAATTTGCCAACAAACACACGAAAATAACAGAGACAGAAATGGAGATTATTTTCCACACCAAGAAAACCTTACTCCACAGCAGAAATGAAACTTGGATTAAAAAAAACGAGCAAAAACTCCACATTTGATGTGACCATGGGATCGTATGATGGCGCCGAAACATGTGAACTAGTCGGGCTATTCATGCTATCCAACATCCAAAAACAACTCGGAAAACAGGTCGGTTTGTACAGAGATGACGGCCTTGCTGCATTAAACAATAATCCAAGGGCTATTGAAAACAAGAAAAAAGAATTATGTAAAATCTTCAAAAACCACAACTTAAAAATCACAATAGAAGCAAACAAAAAAGTAGTGAATTACCTAGACATAACATTAGACCTCAATGACCATGTGTACAAACCATACAAAAAACCCAACGACATACCAATCTACGTAAATATCAAAAGCAACCATCCACCATCTATACTAAAAACAATACCCAATGGTATAAACAAGAGACTATCCAACCTGTCATGCAATGAAAAGGTATTCGATAATGCAGCAACCAAGAGGCACTACAAAAGTGGTTATAATTACAAACTGCAATACAGCCCAGACAATAACACAAACAGAAATAAGAAAAACAGGAAAAGGAAGATCATATGGTACCTGTCAATAGACCAAGAAGTGCCTCGTGTACCAGTGTGGCAAGTAAACGCCACCAAGACCAAGAAGTGCCTCGTGTACGGTAACATCAGAAAATGAAAAAGAAACATATATAGGGATCACTGAAAACCCTTTCAAAACCAGATACGCAAACCATAAACAGTCATTCAAAAAAGAAAAATACAAAAACCAAACAGAGTTGAGTAAATACATTTGGAGACTCAAAGATAAAAAAAAGACTACAGCATATCATGGAAAATCATAAAAAGAACAACACCATACAACAATATTTCTAAAAAATGCAATTTATGCTCCACAGAAAAATGGTTAATATTATGTAAACCACACCTAGCAACTCTGAATACAAAAGTAGAAATAGTAAACAATTGCAGGCACAAATGGAAATTTTGTTAGCACACTCCACCTGAACAGACCCCAACAAGAACCACAGACCACACGTGCAGCGGATGAAATTAAATTACACATGCAGAAACGGAATCAGGCCCCGCACGCTATAAAAGAACGACAGCGTGCCCCAAAAGGATATCCTGAAGAGAGCAAGAGGCAAGAGGCTCGAAACAAGTTTGTTGATTTTAGCACTTCATTTTAGAAATAATTTTAACTATATATATATATATATATATATATATATATATATATATATATATATATTATATATATATATATATATATATTTGTTAATTAACAAATGTTGCTCCCCAAGGGGTCGAGCACTTTTAAAGTCATTTCAGGCTTTTTAATTATATTCATCTCTCTCTTCTCTCTCTCTCTCTCATCTCTCTCTCTCTTATATATATATATATAATATATATATATATATATATATACAAGTCTCTCTGTGTGTGTGTGTGTGTGTGTGTGTGTGTGTGTGTGTGTGTGTGTGTGTGTGTGTGTGTGTGTGTGTGTGTGTGTGTGTGTGTGTGTGTATCTATCTACATGTTTAATGGCAGATTGGATCTAGCTCTCTCTCTCTCTCTCTCTCTCTCTCTCTCTCTCTCTCTCTCTCTCTCTCTGGGGTGTCAGCTTAGCTTTCGTGGTGAGTGGATGTATTTTTGCTGCGCTCCAGTGAACTGTTCTTACTAGCGCAGTAGCCGTTTTTCTCACTTAGAATTTTTCCCCTTCTTTTTTCCATTCCTTGTTTAAGATTACTTTTTAGAACCGCGTTGTCAATGTAGATATGGAGAAACATTTAAATTTAGAGATTCTTTGGAAGAGTCAAACCCGAGAGTTAAGAAATGTGTGCATGAAGTTTTAGACATCCGTCTAAAAGACGTGACAACGCAATTTTCGGAACAGCTGGATACAGCAATGCGTGAGTTGCGATGCAAATTTGACGAACTTCACAGCAAAACTCTAGCCCTTGAGAGAACTAATAAATTCCGATTCTAGCTCCCCCCCCCACCTTCAACAAGTTTCGGGGGGGGGGGGGGGGGGGGGGAGCTAGAAATCGGCATTTATTAGTTCTCTGACAAGTAAGACTTTAATAACCAAAAAATAACGATTTTTTACAAACAAACATACTGTGTAGGATTATCCGTTTTCAATACTAATTTACAAAACTTTTCAGATTTTAGTTTTTGTTTAATCCTGCGCTTTTCCTGATCATTTTCAATAACGTCATTTTCACGCAGACATTCATCAAATGAGTTTCTGTCTTTCATGTGGAATAAAACTACAGTCTTTAACTGCTCTCCAAAGTCTTTTAAAATTCCCACACTTATCCCAGCATGACAATCTATAAAACGAAGTAGACAAACAGACAGACAGACAGACAGACAGACAGACAAACACTAGGTAGGTAGGTAAGGCCGGCTGGATCAGAATACTGCAGAGGCCCGTCATTAAGTCGACACCTGATTACTTAATTTGCGGTGTGGGGGCTTATGACTTAGCAAGGCCCAATACTACGTGACCGGACATGACGATCTAGGCCCAACCAACGCCTCTCAGTTTAGCTATGGCTTTCAATGCAGACGGCCGTGTTTGTGTTCACAGAGGAACAGCTTCTTGCTATAGATGATCATGTGTTTTTTTACAACTGTATGGCGGAGTATCTAAAACAAAGAAAATCAGACGGGCCCAGTTCTTTACTTCTTAAGCCAAAGAGAAGTATTGCTTTTTGGAAGGCGAGGAGAAAGAAAAACGAGAACCTACTACTGATAAACTACACGTACACAAGCACCTTGAAAGCTTGTTGATTCAAGACAGAGATTTAGCTGATATATACTCAGAGGCATAAAAAACGCGAAAAAATAGAGACAGTGCACGATTGTTCACATTGTGAACAGGACGTAAGCAATGTCGTTGGCACGTGCAACATTAGCAGTACGTGGTGTCTTGGCCGGTTGTAACCTCGTAACAGTGGGTGAATGTTGCCGGGTCAGCGTTTTTGGCACGAGGAGTGCATTTGCCATGTGGACTACCTACGCCACGTGCATCAATGTGAATTGCAACTCAATGTGGCCCCCATTGTGGGGCTATAAATTTCCAAACCCCAAAAAGTTCAAATCATCCCTTCCAGAGGCGCCAACATAATGCCGAGACTTTCTCGTCAAGATCGTTGCATAGCAATGGCGCAACTGCAGGCCGGGGTTCCAATGAGGCAGGTCGCTATCGCATTCGGAGTCCACATTTCCACCGCCTATCGCCTTCTGGACCGCTTTCAAGCAAGAAACACCACTGATGACAGACCGAGGAGCGGCAGACCGAGGGTCACCACAGCAGCCCAAGACCGCCATCTTCTTCGTCAGCATCGACGGGAGCCTTACCAAACCGCTGCCAACACAGCCAGGAACACCGTCGGCAACCATGGCAGGCCAATCAGCAACAGGACCGTGCGTCGCCGACTGAACACAGTTGGTCTCCAATGCAGGCGTCCAGCCCGGCGACCTATCCTGACACTCCAGCATCGCCAGAACCGTCTGCAGTGGGCACAGATCCACGTGCATTGGCGCCATCGGGACTGGGGCCGAGTCCTCTTCAGTGATGAAAGCCGGTTCTGCGTCGACCCAGGCGATGGCTGCATCCGGATCTGGAGAAGAGCGGGGGAACGCTTCACGGATGCCAACATCACCGAAAGGGACCCATGGGGTGGTGAAAGCATCATGATCTGGGGGGCTATCAGCATAAATCGCCGTATTGGGCCAGTCATCTTCCAGAATGTGGGTCCAGGACGTGGTAACGGGGTCACTGCTGTTCATTACATCGACCAAGTTCTGAGGCCCCACATCCTGCCGCATTTCCAGCGGCATCCACAGAACCTGTTTCAGCAGGACAATGCAAGGCCGCACACTGCCCGTGCTATGCAGAACTTCCTGAGGCAGAACAACATCAATCTGCTGCCTCACCCAGGCCGTTCTCCCGACCTTAACCCAATAGAGCATTTCTGGGATGCCCTTCAGAGGCAGTTGAACCAGCTCAACCCCAGACCCCAGACAGCAGCTCAGCTTGCTGTTGCTGTGGGCCAGGTGTGGTGGCAAGTCCCCCAGAGGCAGACCAACACTCTGGTGCGCTCGATGTACCGCAGGTGCACAGCTGTGATCAATGCTCGAGGTGGTCACACCAGATACTGACATTCTGCTGTTAACACAGGGTCAAGGTCAAGTTCATGTGACCTTATTTCTACCAGAATGAACTTTGAAAGGACACTTTTGCGGTGTTCGATTGCTTTTTATCACTTTCTATTACCAGTTCAAAGGAATCGGTAGCCAAATTACATCAAAATTTCTATACAGTTTGTTTTCGCGTTTTTTATGCCTCTGAGTATATTTGAAAGAGATGTTGATAACTTTGATAAGCTTTTGCCTTTTGAAGAAAATGATTCTATTTCTAAAAAATGGCGCTGTTTTATTAAAAAAGCTCCAAATGTTCAGTGACAGGTGTACTACTACCTGGCAATCAAGAGCCGCCAAAAAACGCAAACTCCGCCAATGCCAGTCCTAAGCCCGGATGAAAAAAGAGGAGAGTTAAACTCGTTGTGAAACTCTTTGTGAAATAGGCGAGAGGCGTGTGCTGCGGCGAAAATAACCTTGCTGACTGTTACTATAAATAGCTGTTCACGCGTAGTTTTCAAGCCAGTGGGTGTAGCACTGTTCGCTAATTACCAAGTCACAGTGCTTATTTGCTTAGGCCTTAGCCCTCTAACTGTGTTAAACGTGCATGCTTGCCCGCTTGCTGCAAGACTCTCAGTGAATGCCACAAACGCATGACGTGCTTTTAAAAATAGTACTACACACCGCCTTTACAAAGCAATTGGTCCTAGTAGTTCCACTTTTTGGCAACCTTCCACGTTGAGACACTTGACACCCTCACCTCAAGTTACCCCAAGTTCTTAATTAAGTTCTTAATCAAGTCACCCAAGAAGTGGTCCTAGTAGTTCCACTTCTTGGCAGCCCTCCACTTTGAGACACTTGACACCTTCACCCCAAGTCACCCCAAGTCACCCCAAGCCCTTAATTAAGTTCTTAATTAAGTCACCTCAAGTTCTTAATAAGTTCTTGATTAAGTCAGCTCAAGTTCTTAACTTAAGTCGCCTCAAGTTTGTAATTAAGTCATCCCTAAGTACAGCCAAGTTCTTATTCAAGTCAACTTATAATTATTTATTAAGTTCTTAAAGTATTATTGCATCTGAAATGGATCAAAATGATCTTTTGGTGTTGGCGGTTCTGGCATGCTTTTGTGTTCGGCTTCTGTATTTAGTGGTTGAGATTTTTTGGGCTGCTTCGGTTTTTGGTGTTGTTGTTTATATATTTTATAACCGTAATAACCACCCCCAGCAGCAATGCCGCCAAAAATGACAATTGCTTTAAGTACAATATTCCATGAAGACTTTGGTGGCATAGGTCTTGAATCAACTTGTTCTGGCGTTTTTATAGCCGGCGTTGAAACAACTGGCTGCGGCTCTAGCACTTTTTCATTATGGGCTATAGTCTGTGATTGTAACATTAATTTTCTTTGTTTGTTCCACTCTGCTACTCTTTTTCCTGCTGCAACACGCCCAGGATGCTTTTTACTGGCCACTTTCTCCACCGGATTCTGCTGATTTTCTGGCTCGGTCATTTTTAAGAGAAACAAAATCTATATGATTAAAAGTAATTAATCCTATGATTAGCGGCAATAATCTGGGATTGAAACTGTAATTTATTTTGTTTGTTCCACTCTGCTAATTTTTTTCCTGCTGCAACGCCCCCAGGCTTTTTACTGGTCACTTTCTCCACCTGATTCAATGTTTTCTGATTCTGCTGATTTTCTGGCTTGGTCATTTTTAAGGGAAACAAAATCTATATGATTAAAAGTAATTAATCCCACGATTAGCGGCAACAATAATGTTCCAAATCTGTAATACAGATCACATCCTAGAGACTCTAATGACTTTGCTAAAACTGGATCCTGCGTTTAAATCATACATAAAGTCTTGTTCAGAATCAATAGGCGCAAATTTACTTACTAGTTTAGTGTACAAACTAAGAACTGTTTGCCCGACACTTTTTACCATTCTTGATCCTAGTTGCGCTTCATACCTGTTATGATACTTTACAATGTCTTGTGGCGACATTTGTTGAATCTGTTCTATGCTGAATTCATTTCCGAGGAACTGTTTTGTTTTTCCACATGCTGCCAAAGAATACAGTATTTCTTTTTTTGGCATAATATCTTGGTCATTAACTTGATCATTTGTAATCATAAGTTCAGGAAGGTTTAGGCTGCCCTGTAGCTGTAGCAGATCGTCGCCGTTCATGTTTTTTATTAATTATAATTATTTTATTTTTTAAAAATGAGCACCGAAAAAACTGTTACCAACCTTGTATACCATTCTGCTGTTATTGGAGGCCTAAGTGTAGGATACACAATGCTTGGTAAAAGCCTGTTAAAAATTAAACCAGCAGATCTTGGCAAACTAGATTTTGAAGACTCGGCAAAGCTAATCGCTGTTATTACAGCTTCATTTGCTACGAAAGATTTTCTAGTTAAGCAAGGAATAATTCCTGACAGTATCAATATGTAAAATTAAAAAAATACATTTATAAAAATGGCTTCACTCGTAATGATGAAAGGCGGCGCAGTAGTGAATGCGCTTGCTTTTAGCGGAAGTAATTATGCATTTAGTAAACTGCGGGATGACGGCGAGAGAAAAAGACATAACAAAGCTATGGAGCAACTAGCAGCTGCACAAGATAACTATGAAAAGCAGAGAATTGAGCAGTTAGATTTTATTAACAACAAACTAAAAAAACAGGGGCATGCAGCTTACACATTTAAAGACGTTGATCAAGCAATAAAAGAATATTATCTTGTAACAGGCAAACCAATTGAGACATTGCCCCCACCAAAATTCAGTAACTTTTATCAACCATCAGAAAAACAAAAGATGCAAGAAATCGTGTTTATTGTCTTTGGCATGACCGTTGTGTATTTTGTTGCACATAATATTGGCTGAATAAAAAATGAACAAAATCTATTATTCGCCCAAAGGATATTGAAAGGGAATCACAGCAATAAAAAAGCTAAGCCAAGCAGCGGGAGTCAGTGAACAAACAGCAAAGGAATGGTTATCTAAACAAGCGATTTGGCAAATTTATTTACCTGCACCTAGACGAATACAGAGACCACACTTTGTGAATACAATACCGAACGACACCCATCAAATGGATCTTCTATATTTACCTCATGATACGATTAGACGAAAAAGATTTAAGTACGCACTCACAGTCATTGACATAGCTTCAAGATACAAAGATGCGGAACCATTAACACAAAAGAGTGCTTCTGCTGTTGCTGTTGCCATACAACTGATATACCAACGAGGGCCCTTAACTTATCCTCGCATGATTCAAGTCGATGATGGAAAAGAATTTAAAGGCCAAGTGAATCAATTATTGTTAAAACATAGAGTTACCATTAAAAGAGGCATTCCAGGAGTTCACAGATCACAGGCTTTAGTTGAAAACTTTAACAAACAGTTATCTGAAAGACTTTTCTCCTACCAGTATCACAGAGAGCTGATTGGCAATTCTCGCAACACAGAATGGGTTAGAAGACGGCCCTCGGTTTTGCGCGCAATGAATAATGAAGAATTTAAAGGTCTAAAACCAGTACAAGCAATCAAAAAACAAACAATAAATGCTGTTGAAGGAGACTCCAGTTCATCAAGCAAACTATTACCATTTGGTTTGAAAGTAAGGTACCTTTATTTACTGGGAGAAGCAGAAGGGGACACTCGAATCAGGGCAACCGATCCAGTTTGGAGTGTTGATCCATATGAAATAAAAAGAATTGTAAAAATGAATCCGCCCGTGTTTTATTTATGAGAAACTGACACAACAAAACAACCAGCTCCTCAAAGATCTTTTGTGAAGGAAGAACTGCAGATAATCCCACCAGACACAGTTCCGCTTTGATTTACGTAAATATATTTAAGTTTAAAATGGAGAAGGAAGCTCAGAATGAAGCAAGAATGATAAATGAAAAGACCTTGGAATTAATACGAGAATCATATGATAAGAATTTGATCTGAATCAATAGTAGACGGATTATTTGGAACAGTAATATTCCGCTTATTTCCCTTCACGCCAAAGGGCTCTTCAGTCTTCTATGCGGGTCAAGAATTGAGCCATATGCTTGTGACATTTTTTTTTAAAACAAAATAAAAAAGTTAATTATTTAAAAACATGGCGGGCATTGAAGGCGAAGAAGATTATGATGTTTTGGATCCTGGAGACGACATGAGTGAAACGGCTCCTTTGATACAGCATCGCTCAACGGCCTCAATGTGGCATGAATTAACAGAACCTAAGGTCATATCATTTTACAGAAGTTTAGGCCTAATACCTCCCGAATTTATAGCCCCTTGATGATTTTGTAAAAGATGATGATGGCCATTTGTATTTTAAAGACGAACGAGGAAAACGTTTTCAGCTTACACATGAACGAAACCCATCAAAGTTTGTAGGTTTGAGTACAAATTAACCAAAGACTTAAGGCAAAAGATCGAAATCGCCTTGGCATTCCTAAACCACCAAAATTAGATAGGGAAGCAGTTGCTAAACTTCAAAACATACAACAAGAACTCCCAACAGATCCCCAAATACAAAACATGGAACTTCAAGATTTAAATCAATCAGCAGATGAAATAATAAATGCAATAGAAGCAGAAACCAGTCTTTTAGAAGAAACAGCATTAAAAACTATACACGACCCCCCGCTACTCATGCGAGAAATAACGGCCCTGATCATGCTTTGAGAAACATTAGAGGCGAATTAACAAACAATTTAGCAAAACTGGATAAAATAGATGAGGATATAAAAAGAGAAAAAGAAAAACTCGTTGAGGCTGATGACGCCAACTTAGGGCCTGGTGTTAAAGAAAGAATAACCCAAAGACTAAAAGATCTTGAACAAGAAAGATCAGCAACACTAGAAGATTTGTCTACTAACCGAGAACAATTACGAACTCAAGTGAGCAGAATAAGAGAAACTAACCAAAGAATTTTATATAAAGACACAACGCTAGCAGAACGAATACGAACACTGTTTAGAGAGCAAGGTGTCACATTAGCGAGCGTTTATAACAGCCTTAGGATTTGCAATAAGTACACTGGTGTTGGCTATTACAGGTGGTGGTGGAGGTCAAAGTTCATTACCTCCATCGCCATCCCCTCCATCACCACCTGATAAATCATGGGTAAAAAAACAGCTTGATCATCTTGCGGTTTATTAAAAAAAATAGCCAGTAAAGCTATAGACGCTTTACCGGGTATATTAGGGGGTGTTGTTAGCTGGCTTTTGTCTACTGCAAGCAAAGTAGTTGGCTTTATGGCCGAGCACTTATGGACATTAGTTCTCTTAATAGTTGGGTTAATATTAGTAAGATAAAGACCGAGTAATCCTATGCCAGTTAATCCAAAAACAAGTGCTGTCTTTTCAGATTCATGGTCATTATTTTTTTTTACTTCTTCAACGGCCTTCGGGCTTTGGACCGCGGGATTAGATGACTTATTCTTGGGGGGGGGTCGACTTGTTTGTTTACTGCTTGCAATATTACTGGCTCAGAATTTATTTCGTTTTTCCCAACTTTCTGTTCATTGCCTGCCACAAGGATTTCATTATTGTAGTTTAATTATTGTTCCTATCTGGAGCCTGAGGTCAGAAGGCAGCATATATAAACCAGTGCCAACAGCAGTCTACTTTCGATCTTGCGTATTGTAAAACATTTTGGTACCTTTTAATACTTGAAGGCAAATAACTGTAGAATTAATGGCGTCCTCTAAATTTGCCAAGTACTGTTTTTGCGCGTCAAAGCCAGTAGAAGGATCAGTTATGCTCGATCTCGTTTGTGCTTGCGAACCTAGCAAACACCAAACGTAAGTACGAACAGAGTCGTTTATTCGTTCTATTCCTGCTTTAGTTAGGCCCTTAGAAGTGTCTAAGATAAATGTTGTCCATGCTGTTTTATGCTCTTGTTCTATGGACCCGAGGTGAACAGCCGTGCCTGAAGAGAAAGATGTGTAAGGAGGATTCCAGTCATACTTATACTTTCTGTGCACGCCCCAAAAATAAGGGGTGCCTAGACCATGATTAAGATCCGACTTTTGTCTAAAGTCTGTCTTAGCCTTAATATTGAATTCGTTACAGATCCTTTCAAAAGCCTTCATGTCTATTCTGTTGCTGAATGGATTAAACGGTTTGTCATTTGGTATGGTGCTTGCAGTTCAGTCAAAATACGTCTGAAGGTGTAATAAAAAAAGAAATCTGTACACTGACTCACCAAGAGATCAGGATGATTTAAGTGATCAGCATACGACACTCCACACCCAGTTGATGCACAAAACACAGCAAAGTTTAACTGGTTCTGATAAAACTGCATCGGATGACTGAACCACACTTTCGCGATGTAGTCTTTTTTATAGGAGGGTTGAGATATCTGTTTAATGGAGTACTCACCTTTACTTGAAAGGTGTCAGTCTGGGTCACAGAAATGTCAAGAGTATCAGTTGTTATATTTTTAAGATTGTAGTGCGGCCAACAGAATATTTTGCATTAGTATATTTGAATGCACTCATTTTTATTTCGTTTAAAAAATGTTTGTAACAATAACAACTCAAGACCGTCCTTCGTTTTTTAGAACATGCTATTGATAACAATTGCGGAAGCAGAATGGTTGCGCTTCATGAAATATTTTACAAAGTTGTATGGTTTAATATAAGTGAATCAAAGAAGAATAATAAGATTCAAAAAATTGACAAAACAGGGGCCAAAGTTAGCCAGTTAACAATACCTGATGGTTATTACGGGTTTTGCTCACTAAAAGAAGCAATGAGTAACTTCGACATTACTCTCAAACTTAACAATTGCGAATCTAAAAACAATGTTAACATTCAAGCCTGAAGAAGAAGTAGGTTACTATTTTGATAAAGAGCTAGCTAAAATGTTAGGCTTTGCAGCTGACAATCATAGATTTAGAGTTACACCAAACAAAACTACTTATGAGGGAGAAAATCCGCTCGATCTTGCATTACATTCATTACTCTATGTTCATTTGGATGAGCTGAGCACTGATGAAAACTTATATGATGGAAGGCCCTCAACTGTTTTAAGAGCTCTTCCATCAGGGAAAGCTGCATATTGCGATTATGAAATTATACAATTCCCTAATTTACAGTTTAAAAGATTAGTTTGTGGAAGGGTCGGATCATTTAATATAAAAATTGCAGACAAAACAGGGAAAGTCGTAAAATGTGATAACCTGCACATTGTTTTGGAAATAAAATAATAAGTTGTACTAAAAAATGTCGCGGGGGCCAGAAGAACCGGGAGTTACATTAGCGCCTGTAAGGTGTATAACCTTAGAATTAAAAGACCTTGCAGACGTTGCGGACTTTGAAAAAGAACGGTGAGATAGGCGCTTTGTATGGTTTTGAGTACACTAAAGATGGTGATTATAAACGCAAAGAGGTTGGCGACAGCAAAAGGTTTCCTAAACTAGAACAACTACGCAATGTAGAAGCAAATAATGCTGGCCAGTATGAATATAAAATAGTTCGAAAACCTGACAGCAAATGGCACTTAGAACCATATTTAGAATGGGAAATAAAATTTGAATTCATAAGCCCATTTACATTTTTTAGCCGTCAAAAAAGTTTCAGAAAAGCATTCAACTCTGGCCCTTTACATGTAAGTCTTATGCCAGAGGACAATAGTCGAAAAGAGATTGAAATAACGCCGTATGGGAAAAAAACAGTACATCCTCCACAGAAGAGAAACGGTTTTAAAGGAAGCTTCTAAAAAAATTACAGTTCTTTCCACACAGGAAATTAGGAGACACGTTCACAATGATATTTGAAATTTTCTGTCTTAAAAGATGTGGAGAGGGATGGGGTTGTGGGCGTTAGTGACGTCCTTATAAAAGGAATTTAATATTAGCGGGCAAAACTTAGACGTTAAACGTCTTAAAGTTACCATCGTCGTTCTTCACAATGGTGAGGATATTAAGGTCATAACAACAAGCAACAAAATCAATGTTGACTTAAATAGAACAATCTTACAGAACTGAATTGGATTAATCTTACACATTTAGGCCTCACAGGATTTTATTATACTGAACAGGTTTTGACAGAAAGTATGATAAATATAATAACTGGTTTAAATTAAATCCTGTTATAAAAATATGGAGCAGTTAAACTTTATGAAAAAAACTCCTCATTGTTCATTGATTTGTGGACAAACGGGTTGTGGAAAAACAATATTTGTCCTCGACCTATTACAAACAGTTTATCGCTATAATTTTGATTATATTGTAATTTTCTGTCCAACGCTTGAATGGAACAAAACATATCATGATAGAAGGTTTATATGGACGGATGACGACGTATATTTAGTTGATCCTAGCAATAAACTGAGTGAGTGTTTAGAACTCATTTATAGACTGTTTAAAGGAACGCAGACACTATTTATTATAGATGACTGTTCGGCAGAAAGAGACATAGTAAAAAAAAAGAAACACTTTGGCAAAACTAGCCTTCAGCGGAAGACATACTGGAATAAGTGTGTGGATTTTATGTCAAAAATATAACACAGTTTTAAAAGACTTTAGAGAGCAGTTAAAGACTGTAGTTTTATTCCACATGAAAGACAGAAACTCATTTGATGAATGTCTGCGTGAAAATGACGTTTTTGAAAATGATCAGAAAAGCGCAGGATTAAACAAAAGCTAAAATCTGAAAAGTTTTGTAAATTAGTATTGAAAACGGATAATCCACACAGTATGTTTGTTTGTAAAAAATCGTTATTTTTTGGTTGTTAAAGTCTTACTTGTCAGAGAACTAATAAATGCCGATTTCTAGCTCCCCCCCAGCCGAAACTTGTTGAGGGGGGGGGGGGAGCTAGAATCGGCATTTATTAGTTCTCTCCTTGAACAAGCAGTTCATCGGCCACTTCAGAAAGAAAGGAACTGAAACACTCAATTTTTCCGAATTGACCAGAGGCTGTCAAAAATCACTGAAGACTTCGCTGAAAAGTTGGATAAACTGGAAATGTTCTCGCGAAGAGACAATATTATTCTTTACAACGTGCCGCGCTCAAGGAATTCTGAATCGTATGGGGAAATGTGTTCAGACAGTGTTACATGTTTTGGAAGGAAAAGTAAAAGACAAACAGTTGTGTCGTGATGATATCGTTCGGGTGCATCGCCTCGGAACAGTATGACAGGGGAGGTCGACCTCCGCCCATCATTGTGAAATTGGCTCGTTGGTCTGACAAGATGGCAGTGCTCACGAATTGTAGAGAAGCACTAAGAAGGGGAAAAAGTGACAGTGTCTGGAGACCTAACAGACAGGCAGAGAGACACAGTGCAGTATTACCGCCGCCAAGGCTTGCACGCTTTTTACCGAGGCAACAAACTGGTGGTGGAGCAATAGAGGGAGACACACCGTCAACACCAAGAACATCTCGGTATGGGCGCAGGCGCTGGTTAACATGAGAGGGGGCCTACCGACATGCATATCGAGGAGACGGGGCCTACCAACGCGAGGACGGGGCTACCGACACGAGGACTGGGCCTACCGAGGAGATGGAGCCTTCCGACGCCAGGACTGGGCCAACCTAGGAGACGGGAGCTACCGAGGAGATGGGGCCTACCGACGTGAGGACGGGGCCTACCGGCGTGAGGACGGGGCCTACCGAGGAGACGGGGCCTACCGCCATGACGATGGAGCTTACAACGTGAGACGGGTCCTGTCGCCGATCGGATGGGGCCAGTCGATCAGATGGGGCCTACCAGAACGGGAAACCCGGGGACTACTGGAGGAACAGGGCCTACTGTTACGAGGACGGGGCCTTTCAATGTGAGAACGAGTCAACCTATGACTACAGCACCAGGCTAGGTGGCAACCCCGGGCCAAAGACGGAGTGTGGGCAGTGTGTGGGCTGCAGTGTCGACACAGCAGGGATACAGTGAGGGACGTACTGGTGACACAAACTGTGAGTATAGAAGCGAAAGTGTGCGGTACGATGTCAGTGGCAGCTGGAACTACAATTACCATTCAGACCCCTACAACCATTTGTCAACAAACGAATTTCCCCTCTTACGAAAGAGACAGAACAGTGTTTTAATCCCTGTGCCGATAGTAATGCACCAAAAGTATGCGACATTGTAGTGAGAGCAATATCAGTTTAGAATCACGACCCATTCTCTCCACTGTTTCAAATATTGTGCAAAACAGCAGCACATGCGTGCCTGACTCGGACATTGTAGGCAGTGTGACATTGGGTGATGATTGTGAGTGCGAGAACACAAATGATAACCGAGTGTGCATGACTCCATGTTAATGAACAAAATATGACAGAACAAACAACTTGCACAAGCAGTTGACGAACAGAATCCTGACGGAAATGACACGGAAATACTGACATACAAAATGTAGACATTGATGTCGAGCAAATTGTTGAGACATCTGACGAACAGTGTTCAGACTTAATTAATTAGCATGAATCTGACATAGCTCCCGCCACTGACGTGGTTGACGTACAAAACGAACAAAATGCCGACATAGCTGACGAGAAAGATAGAAAAATGACGAATCTTCCCCAGCAAGACAAAAATACAGACTGACAAAGACTCTGACAAAGATTCTGGAATAAACCCTCAGCACCCTAACTCAGAACGGTACAGTGAAGTACAACGTCTAACACAACAGACCTGGCAAAGCCAACAAAAAACATCAGTGTAATGACCAGATGAGGCAAAAAGACGACAACGTTTAAGAAAAACAAACACAAATGGTAGGCGCAAATCCGCACGTAACACATCTCAACAAGGACCTGTCAATAGACCAAGAAGTGCCTCGTGTACCAGTGTGGCAAGTAAACGCCAACCCACAATCCATGAAGTGACCAATAAAGACTCTTTACCTGTCAATCCTAACACTGCATAGGGATTTCGGCCAGGCCCATATCGCGAAAACTCTTAAATTCGTGACTTACAACATTGAAGGACTGTCACATGTTTTGATAACGATCTTCGATCTTATTTAAGTAGCTTTGATTTTTGTTTGCTTATAGAAACTTTGCTACTCACTTTCCAGACCATTTATTTCCTAGTTTTAAATCTTTCATAATTTCCTGGTCTTAAGCTATCCGACGGTATAACAGCCAGATTGTCAGGTGGTTTGACTCTCCTTGTCAAAACGGAATTAGCAGCCTATGTGGAACAAGTGTTTGTTGAATATGACAATATAATAATTATGAAAATGGCTAAAGAATTGTTTAACACAGATTCTCCTATAATTTTGATCGGAACGTATATTCCACCCATAAATTTTCTCCGTATTATCAGGACACTGAAATATCCAATGGCGTGGCCCTCTCAGAACAGTGTATCCTTGATCTGATGGAAAACGTTTGGAAACGTACCCCGTTTCTTCTGGGCGATTTCAACGCACGAACTGGGGGAGAACATTTGTGAGGGGGATGATGAAGGGGACGACGCTGCGTTTTGGAAGGGGGTGATGATCAAGCGTCTTTTCGCACGTCTAAAGACACTGTTTTAAATGAATTTGGTATATTTTTTGAATGTTTGTGATCGTTTTGAGTTATCCATTTTGAATGGGGCCGTTAAAGGCGATATTGATCTTGGCAACTTCACATACATTTCTCCGACTGGATGCAGCATTGTTGACTATGCCATAATGTCAAAACGTTTTTAAATTTGTCACTGTGTATCTTTGCATGTCAGACCAAGAATAGAGTTAAAACATATGCCTGTAGAAGTCATATTGAAGTCACAATTTAGCAGCTCCACTAATGATACTTTACCAGAAAAATCTGTACGCATTTGAGAAATTAATTTGGGATGGAAGTAAAATTGAAGAGTATAGAGAAAATATTGAATCAGACGATTTCAAGCTCCACTTGGAAAATGCTACTCTTGTTGTTCACGATGACGTAAACAAAGCCGTTGACATTTTTAATGATGCGTTACTTTCTGCTAGTCAAGTACGAAAAAAACTATTGTAGTTGGTAAAGAAAAATTAAAATGTATGGTTTGACAAAGAATGTCGGCAGCACAGAAAACGCTAGAAAAAGCTAACAATGAAAACGAGTCCCAGCAGAGTGAATGCTTTAATCACTTCAACACAGAGACTCTTGAATGCAAAATCACTGAATCTGAGGTGTACGCAGCTGTCCGCTCCTTGAAGAACGGAAAAGCAGCAGGGCCTGACGGAATTATTGGGGAAATATTTAAAAATTCGATCTGTACTATTGCTCCCTTTTTTAGTTATTTTATTCAATGTCTTATTTGCTTCGTAAAAGTATCCTTTACAGTGGACAGAAGCAATAATACAACCACTCTTTAAAAAGGGTGACACTAGTTTACCTGATAACTATAGGGAATTTCCCTATTGAACATCTGCAGCAAATTTACAGCCATATACTAAACGCTAGGTTAACAAAGTGGATAGAGGAAAATAACGTTATCAATGATTGTCAAGCTGGCTTTAGAAAAAAATTTATAGTACAATGACCATATATTTTACATTATATTCTTTCATTCAAAAACAATTATTATTTCATAAGAAACTGTATGTTGCATTTATTGACTTTAGAAAGCTTTGACTCGGTTATACGTAATAATTTTTTGGTCTGTTTTGAAGAAAAAATGAATTGATGGGAAAATGTATCGAGCTTTAATTAGCATGTATAATGCAGTCAAAGCAAAAGTGAGAAATTGCAACAGATTAGGTGAAGCATTTAGCTGTCCAATTGGGTTAAAGCAAGGGGAAATTTGGGAGTCCAGTTCTGTTCTCCATATTCATTAATGAGTTAGCAGAAGAAATAATTAGAAAAGGGAAACACGGGCTTCAGCTCTTACCAGATTTCTTAGAACTTATTATTTTTATGTTTGCAGATGACATAATTTTGTTCTCCGACTCTGTTGTGGGCTTCAACATCAGTTAAATACTTTACACGATCCGGCAATAAAGCTTGGTTTAACTGTTAATCTAAGTAAATCAAATGTAGTGGTATTTAGAAATGGTGGCAATCTATCAGATAAAGAGCAATGGTTGTATGGGCATTCCAAGATGACTGTGTTGAATATGTACAATACTAGGGATTATTCTTTCTACAAGGATGTCCTTTACGCACAGTTGTAATGATATGGCTAGCAAGGCTAAACGCAAAGTGATACAAATTTTCAGGCTCCTATGGTCTCTAGGCGAAAGTCCCCAGTTATATTTTTCAAGCTGTTTGATGCCCAGATCCAGCCCATACTTAGTTATGGTGCTGAGGTGTGGGGTCTAACGAGCAATGTTGATATTTTGGAAAAGATTCATCTCTTTGCATTGAAAAGATTCCTAAACGTTGCGTAAGAACACCAAATTTGATGGTTTATGGGGGGCTGGGACGTTACCCCATTGTAAGTCAGTTTCCAGATCAGGACTATTAAATACTGGTTAAGAATTCTCCAAATGCCCAGTCATCGTTTACCATACAAAGCTTATCAAATGTTGCTACATTATCATAATAATAATAAAAACACATGGGCTTCTACAATATGTTTTTTCCTTTATAGGCATGGGTTTGGCGAGGTATGGAAAATCAAGGAGTGGGAAACATAAAAATATTTATCTGTTCACTAAAAACTACCCTTATCAACGAATTTAAACAGAAGTGGTCCACAGACACATTGCAAAGTGAACGTTTTCAATTCTTTAGAACGTTTAAGAGTGAATTAGCACTATCTTCTTATCTGATTAATGTAAATCACTTGAAGGCCAGAATAAGTTTGATTAGATTAAGACTTGGAGTATCTCCACTAAAAGTACACAAGTTTCGTTTTCGAAGGAATTTGAATGAAGATGATTTGTCTTGTCCTTTTTGTATCGACCTAACTGAGAATGAGGTGCACTTTGTTTTACAATGCCCCTTATATAACGACTTAAGGCAACAAATGTTTTAGTCAGCCATCTTTGTTCAAACTTACGATGCTCCTTTCATCTGAAAACAATTCACTTAATACAAGGTTGTCTATGTACCTTGAAAAAGTATTCAAAATACGCAAATTATATATTGACTTACTGTAACTTTTTTGATGGCTGGGCTATAGGGCTATAATGCTTCTTATCAGTAGAGTTATCAGCAAATATCACAGTTATCGCAGTAGTATTTGCATATATGGCACTGGTGGTTGTAATAGTAGTAATGCTAGTGGTGGTGGCAGTAGTAGTAAGGGTGGTGGTAGTACTGGTAGTACTAGTAGTAGTTGTATTGTTGTGATGATGATGATGATGATGATGATGATGATGATGATGATGATGATGATGATGATGACAATGATAAGGATGATTACTAGTCGTCTTTTTCTTCTTCTTCTTCTTCTTCTTCTTCTTCTTCTTCTTCTTCTTCCATTACTACAGTTATCATGTTCTTGTTGTTTTATTACTGCTGCATATCCTCACTCAGTATTATAGCGAATTAGATATCTTAAATTGATTGTATTTGTAAAAATTTTGCATATACTTATTTGCAACCTGATAACCGCAAGGTCATTTTCACACTCCATGATATGGGCCAATGGCCTGCTCATTAAACATTTCAGTGTTCAGTGTCTCTCTCTCTCTCTCTCTCTCTATCTTCCTCTCTCTCTCTCTCTCTCTCTCTCTCTCTCTCTCTCTCTCTCTCTCTCTCTCTCTCTCTCTCTCACGTAACACACACACACACACACACACACACACACACACACACACAACACAAACCCCACACACACACACACACACACACAACACACACTAGCATGCGCGCACGCATACGCTCGCTCACACGCATACGTGCATGTATGGTGTGTGGTGTGTGTTGTGGTTGTGTGTGTGGTTTTGTGTGTGTGTGTGTGTGTGTGTGTGGTGTGTGTGTGTGTGGTTACGTGAGAGAGAGAGAGAGAGAGAGAGAGAGAGAGAGAGAGAAAAGAGAGAGAGAGAGAGAGAGAGAGAGAGATGAGAGAGAGAGAGAGAGAGAGAGAGAGAACACTGAACACTGTAATGTTTAATGAGCAGGCCATTGGCCCATATCATGGAGTGTCAACATGACCTTGCGGTTATCAGGTTGCAAATAAGTATATGCAAAATGTTTAACAAATACAATCAATTTAAGATATCTAATTCGCTATAATACTGAGTGAGGATATGCAGCAGTAAAAACAACAAGCACATGATAACTGTAGTAAAGAAGAAGAAGAAGAAAAGAAAAGAAGAAGAAGAAGAAGAAGAAGAAGAAGAAGAAAAAAGACGACTAGTAATCATCCTTATCATTGTCATCATCATCTCATCAACATCATCATCATCATCATCATCATCATCATTCACAACAATACAACTACTACTAGTACTACAGTACTACCACCACCCTTACTACTACTGCCACCACCACTAGCATTACTACTATTACAACCATTACGCTCGCTCACACGCATACGTGCATGTATGCTTTGTCACAAATCGGGTTTGGCTATTTCTGTTTACGTCCATTTGCTTTTTCTTTTGATGTATGGCCGGGTACAAGTTATTGATACGAACTGAGCAATGGAGCTGCTGGACCCGCTCTTACGCCTTATTTGAAGAGTGTTTGCGGGCGCACACCTGAATAGTAAGATGACGAACTCTTCGCAGCCATATCATAATCGCTTTTGGAGACGCTTGTTTCCGCCTCTCAAAAACTGTCTGAACACCTTTTGTCTACGGATCAGGTGTGAAATTGAACTAGTTATAGTAAAAGTCGAATTTCAAATTTGGCAGCATTTTGTTTTCAATAAAGTATGGATTTCCTTTTTTAGATGAATCAAATTCTTCAAGAAATACCAAAACTTCACAAATGGAAGATTCACAACACACTCTGTCTAGTTATCCTGAATCTTCCTGCCAACTTAATTAATTCATTAAAAGCTGCTAAAGGAAAGAAATAGCAACATTTAATTCTTTGTGCTGAGTGTTCCAGCCCTTTCTAATCTTCTGTCCATCCTCAGAAGGTAACCTAGCGCATTCCCAGGACGTTGAATGATTCTGTTTCACTAGTCTTATCCTAAACTACCTGCACAACAAATTACCAACTTTTGCACTATTTGAAACTCACTTTGCAACAGACATTTGGCCTGACCCATAACTAATTAGCTCGCTGAACCACCTCACAAGGCTCAGAATCACTGGCACAACCTGGCAGCCATCATCCACGTATCGATTTTTCAATAGCTCAGTTTTCATGCGAGATGGTGGATACTGTGATGAATGGTGTTTCACAGTAGCAGTCAGAAAAAGGACTACTTTTGTTTCCAAAAGGCACGCGAACATACCTGACATTTCTGATGACACCTTTGTCATTTCAAAGGAATCTCTGCACATTTTTATCCTCAAAACACATTTGGATCTGCAGGAATGCTTTTACTATATCTGCAGCCAGATCAATTTCCTACGCCTGAACCGCAACAAACTTCCTGGCAAATCCAAAACCAAATTAGCACCAGTGTTCTTGCAGTCATTCAAAGATAGTCCATTCAAACCTTTAAAGGAAGCATCAAAAACAGGGCGCAGACTAGACTCTGTAACAACTGGACGGTGTGGCAAATAGAACACAGGGTTTGAACGTACAACCTCATCTCAGGAACTTCTTAAATAATACTACCCTTCATCATGTTAGAGATGAATTCATGATACCTGGACTCTAACTCTAAATTTTTGCCGTGACGACAAATTTGCACAGTTTAAACAAGACCTGTCCAGCTTTTCATTGCTAAGAAATGAAGATATCATTTTTTTTCACTCTTCCACGAAAGTGACAGAGCAAACATTCCTTCCGATGACTCGACAGACCTGTTGAAATCATCCCATACCCCACACTGGATCAACTGAAATCAGCTGGTTTCCTCTGCATCACTATTGTTTTCATTCATGCATGCTTTTCAAAGACGATTTAGATATTTGTGAACAAAACAGTTGATGAGAGATGTTTCCACTTACACGGCTGGAAAGAGACTTATCTCCAGCTAACAGACCAGACAGTACCCAACAAAACACTGAACGTTAAGCAACCAAACCCTCTGACAAAAACAGCATCTCACTGGTCATTAACTTCCAGTAAGCATCAAGCCCAATCAATGTATCTACTTTAATTTCTTTACCTCAGGGACATCACGGAATTCTGCGCTCTTTCCCAAAGGAGACAACATGCTCTGGGGCACTGATGGACGGCACAGAGGGACACACGTTGTGGGGATCTTTGTTGGTCTCAAAGTGACAACATTCCGAACAAGCCCTTGCAAACGCATATTATACACATTTCAACGTTCGGCATTGCTTGTTTCATTACTGTCGACGGCTGTGGATGCACGATCATGTGACCCAGCCCATTTAGGCCTAATCTTATCAACAACATGACTGAAAACATATGATTTATCAGATCCAGTATCAAACAAAATAATGGCTTCAGGTACACCTGCCTACCCATGTATAGAAACGTTAACAGTATGCAGCAACACATAATTACATTTTTCAGAGACAGTACTAAGACTAGACACATTCACCTTACCAAGAGAGGCATCTGATGTTGTGTTTGAGGCGTATGCAGTGTTGGGTTTTGCACTGTTTGCTGCGGTATCATGGGAGGAACAGACTTGTTTTGGTACTCACGAAAAATCATGATGTTTCCCCCTGCATTTTGGGCGGTGGTGGTGGTGGTTTAATTATACGTCTTTTATCCGGCAGATGATATTAGACGGGGGGAAAAAAAGGGGGGGGGGGGGACAAAAAAAACCCACTTAAGTCATTTCAACACATACATCTGCATACACTTATGAAAAAGAAAACAGCATATCAGTTAAGGACCTTCATAATAGTCTAGCTACATCAGAACTGGCTAAGTGGCGGCAAATTCAATAATGCATGAGTCAGACAGAACTTGACTCTCATTTTCATATTTGTCAAGATTGATACCTTTCGCCTTATACATTTTAGTTAAAACTGGACAATCTAATAGAAGGTGGTGCACAGAGATGAATTTTCCACAGACACACACAACTTCAGGAGAAAATTTGGTCTTCCATGTGTTAGCCTTAATTTTGTGATAATCTTAGCAAGATGGCGTGAGCAGCTAGGCAGTGTGTAGCATTTTTCACAGAAAAAGGTTTTGTAAACGTAGTGTTCCAGGTTGAATAGTATTTCACACTTGGAAGGATGTAATGGCAAATTTAGCACACATTTTGAACAGTTTTGTGCACCAAGTTTAGCTAGATTATCTGCTATTTCATTCCCTCTGAGACCACAATGTGAAGGAATCCAACAGAAGTCCACGATTATACCTGAGACATAATACAGTGTATCAGGTACCTTATTTCATATAACAAATCTTTTCTGGCCTTACAATCCCAAGTTTGCATGCTTGCAAAACAGACTTGGAATCAACACAAAACAGCACACTAAAAAAGGATATTGGAGTACTATATACACAAAATAAAGCCATCAGTATAGCATACAGTTCTGCAGTGAATATTGAAAATCCCTTTCCGAGATGAAAATGTTTTCCTATATTCAGACTTGGAATAACGAAACCAGAACCGCTGTCAGCTGTGTCCATAACTGAACCATCAGTATAGATTTTAAGGTGATTAGGATATGAATTTTCTACGGTTCTTTCACATCGTTCACTAGAATGTTAATATTTTCTTTTTTCTTTGCGACCGTATACTCATAATCAAAATTTCCACTCAAGTGTTCCCAAGGAGGCATCATCGGAACCGTGGGGAACTCTGGAATCGATGTTAAATCTACATTACACTTAGACATAAGTTCAGCGGTATAATTCATTATTGGCTGAATATATGAAATTTCCTTGGCTCTACTTGGAACATCTTTATTCGAATTTACAAAAATATCAGTAACTGAATTTTTTACTGACAAGCTTCGAATCACATATTTGGCTACTTCTAGACATCTTTGCTCCGATAAAGGTAAGATATTCGCTGCTTTGTAGCTCTTATATGTATTTGTTTGTACAGGAACTCCTAAACCTAATTTAATAGCTTTACTGTCAATACTTTGTAACTTTTTTAAAAGATACTTTGGCGCTGAAAAGTAAACTTCTTGTCCATACTTTAACTTGGAGCGGACAAGAGCCAAAGACAGATGCAAAAGGGTTTTAGTATTTTGACCCCAAGGTTGGCAATTAACAATTTTAAGAAAATTAGTCTAGTTCTAGCTTTAGATAACAATTTTTCTATGTACATTTTCCAGCTTAGTTTTGGTGTTAAAAGGACTCCCCAAAAATTGACTGATTTCTGATATTGCAACAAAGTGCCATCTATATTCAAGGATGGGAGTACAGGCGGATTTTCTCCATTGTTAAACAACATTAAACAGGATTTTTTCACCAGATAATTCTAGCCCATTTTCTTTTATATATGCCGATAAATTGTCCAATTCATATTGATATGACTTCTGCACATGATTAATTGACCTCTTCTTTGTATGTTTTCTTAAACTAGTATGCATCCATATTGCGATGTCATCAGCATACTGAACTACATGATATTTTTGGACAGCGCAGAAGGAAGATCATAAAGGAGAACTGAAAACAAAATTGGGGCAATAATTGATCCTTGGGGATACCATATTAATGTACCTGAAGGAAGAATACATCTTACCAATTCTTGTACATATATGTCTGTCCATTAAGAAACCTTTTATGTAAGAATACATGTTGCCTGAAATACCAATCTTTTTTTAATTTATAAAGCAACCTAGCATGCCAAACACTGTCGTAGGCTTTTTTAACACAAAAAATGTAGCCATCGTACTTTTTCTGTGGGCAAACTGTTTTTTTTTAATTTGATTTGTAAGTTTTACAAGATGGTCTGTAGTGCATCGACCCTTTCTAAAACCAGCCTGCTGGACTACATTTTGGGCACCTAGCCCAACATTGACAGAAATGATGACCTTTTGTTGTTGTTAAACAACGACAACATGCCCCCATATCCTTTAGAATGTCTTTTCTTCTTTCAACTGGAGCCTTGGTAACATTAAAACATTGCTCAAACGTGTGTCCTGGACGGTTGTAAATGGTACCAGTAGGACTAGTAGCTCCGGTCTCCACTCCAGAGTGTAACGCCGAACAGGTAGCCACAGGTTGCGCTTCACCAACACTGGCAGGCTTTCTGGAAGTTCCACGACGGGTCGCGAAGGTCTGGGATCGTTCTCGGTGTTCGATCTTCTGTTGAAGAAACCTTGGGGAAAAACAAAACTGCGGGTCACCTTCTCGTTGATCACATCTGTGCCCAATCCTAACGCAGCACTAAAAGAAGATGCGGCAGGATGAGAGGAGTTAGAACAACACCATACTGTTGTCATGAAATCCCCAGGGTCTCCTGACTCCAAACAGGTGTTAAAATACCGTCAAAAATTTGGTAAAGAACGGGTACTGTGGGTTGACGAGAAACTTCGATGGACAATAGTTCTTGGATATGCGAAAAAAAATGATTGTGTCTTTCTTCCCGAAACGTTGTTTTAGAATGTCACAGGCTGCTTTGTAATTCCCACCAGAACGTAAAAGTCCTTGAATGGCAGCTTTGGCATCAACTTTTAAAAGGACCGAAGATAACAAATTCAGACACATCAGGTATCCAGCGCCTACCTTGGCTGAAGAGGTCAAAGCTAAGTGATAAAGTGTTCATTTTCATTGTTCTGTTTGTTTGTGTCTTGCCTGAAGAAGACCTAAGAGGTCGAAACGCGTCGTTTTTTGACTTGTGACTCTTTTGTTCACGTTTCTCTTGGCGGTTCGCTAACATTTATTCAAGATTTGTTTAGATTTCCGCCTGCAGTCGTCTCACTTTGCAACTAGAGTCATCAACGACAACATGAAACTGTTCCCAGAATGGTATCCATGAGGTGACATCACCTGAAAAAGTTGGCAGTTTTAGGCAACTTTGCCTCCACATGATTAGATGATGCTGCCACACTGGAGTTCGATTTGTCTCTGATTTCAGCCGACGAAGATAGTAGTTCAGCTGTTTTAAATGTAAAATCATTTTCTCTGAATTCAGCAGTCTTCACGATGTCATTCTCGATCTCCGAGATATTAAGTTCAATCTTAACGCTAGCCTGAGCTTCATCCAGGCTGTTCACACGTCTGTCAAAGTCTTCAACTGCGTCAGCTGATTCCACAAGATTGAATGAAGCTGGACTGGAACAAAGTTCATCTAATTAATTACTGCAACGAACATCCAGCTTCTTGCACCTGCACGCAATTATATGACAGTCCTCAATGTATCAGACACATTTAAGATCCACAGGTCGTTTCAAACCACAAATCCAAAGTTACTGTGTGAAAGAAACCGTTAGAGATTATTCACTTGTTCAGTCACCAAAACCGAAAATGGGCAAAGCCACATAAAACCATTAAAACAGTTTTATCAACAAGGTTAAACAAAGACCAACTGCACACACAGCAGAAGCATATTATCCCGTGTGGTTTGACACCAAAGTGTGTTCCAAACACACCGAACATAATAGAAATCACAATACTTACATTTCTAACAAATTAAAAACAAACCACCATTGAAAACTGTTTAATATTGCTAAATCTTTTAATCTTCACACGGGAGAGCTCTAAACAAACATATGCGTATGCACACACATGTATTCATACGCATGCAGGAGCGCACATCATTAAACTGCATGACTGCCACACAAGATCCACACAAAAGCAACAGGATCAGACAAGCCATGCCAGAGCAGAGCTCCTCATAGTAGGGGAAAGGAATTCCAATAGTCTACGAAACATCCTGATGCCTTCCGTGCTTCCTCCACAAGAGCCCTCCACTGACAACCCGGGAAGCCACCGATGTACCAGAAAACGCTGTGCCATCTGTAGGGTGCATATGGTGGAGGCACGTCAGTGCACCAGTAGCGTTATTGGCGAGACATTTACCGTTCACCACGAGATATCCTGCAGCACAAGAAACATTGTGTACCTACTCATCTGCACCACATGCGTTATATGGTAATCTGTGCTCCCCCCCCCCCCCCCATGCGAGTCAATTTTACGCAAAATTTGTATACAACGTACATAGTTTCAGTTTCAGTTTCATCAAGGAGGCGTCACTGCATGCGGACTATATAACATACGCGCATATATACATATATGTAAACACACACACACACACACACACACACACACACACCACACACACACACACACACACACACACACACACACACACACACACACACACACACACACACATTTTGCGAGCCTGTCGGGACCCTGGAAGTTTTCAAAAGAATAAATAATTTGCTGTCTGTTTGTAAATATGCCAATATTGTCATTTAACATGAGAATAGGTTGAAATACGTGAAATGCCTTTGATTTTTTTTTTGCAGTCCAAAGCGAAGATGTCTTTCCTCTAGCGTTAGTGATGGAATTGTGACACATATCTAAGCTTTTATAACTGGAGAAAATAATGAACAAAAAGAAGAGAATACAAACACAAGCTTACAACCTCAAACTCAGACCTACCTCACCAATAAGAGAAGAGAGAGAGAGAGAGAGAGAGAGAGGGAGAAGAGAGAGAGAGAGAGAGAGAGAGAGAGAAGAGAGAGAGAGAGAGAGAGAGAGAGAGAGAGAGAGAGAGGGGGGGGGGGGAGAGAGCGTCTTAGTACAAGTTGTGTAAGAACAATATATGACCATACAATGAATAAGAATGACTGTTTCACTCAGTTTAAGAACATTATCATATGAGCAAGTAAATCATCAAAAAAAGTTGTGTGTGTTTGTTGTTGTTGTTGTTGTTTTTTGTTGTTGTTTTTTGTTTGTTTTTAATTGTTACTATATATCTCCACTCCCTTTTTCAGTTACAAGAATAGCTTAGTATGGGCAGATGGTACAGTCGCCACGTTCTGAACGTATCTGAATATAAAAATCATGTGATAATCATTTCCGAATGTGGCGGATTTGGAAGACATTTACGTAACTCAAAGTCCACCATTCGGTTTTATTGGACTACGACATTTGTACTATGGGACTGCGACTCGCATGCAAAGTTTATTTTGTATTTCCTGTGCCAAGTAAACGATCAAGCCAACAAGAACGTGAGAGTAACATCTGCTTCACTGAAAACAAATGCTGCCTTTTTCAATTCACGTTTTCTTTACTGTCCATTGAACCATACAACACATCCGTTTTTGGCCTGTGATCCTAACAGTGCCTGCTGGGGGAAGGATAGTGTGCAGTTTGGTGCACACAGTGATAACTGGGATATCCCGTTGCTTCTTCCTGTCCTGTCCCAGGAATGACATTACTTCCTCCTTCATACGCATGTGCTGCAGGAAGTGGGCGCGTTCCCTACTCTTTCATATGTGACAACAGGCAGAATTGCATTGACAACAGTGATGAGGCATTCTGTACTTTTACTCCTTGTGTGGAACAGAATCTTTTCCAATGTGGAAATAGTAAACAGGTATGTAGAACTGCAAAACTCTTGGAAGCCAACTAGTCTCATTTATCATTAGGTAGTGTGTTATAACCTAGCATGAATGTCATCATTCCATTTTCATCATTCCATTTTCATACTGCATTTGAAACCAGAAGCAATAACAGGTGACTTTGCACGCTAGTACGCATAATATGTGTCCATAGTATGAGAGAACAGTATTTGCATGTATATGAATACTACAGGACAGTGTTTCGTTGAAATACGATAAATCGTCTGAAGGTTTAGAGTATATTAGCCACAGAGTGGTATCAATCAGATGTGACGCTACAACTGGTACATTAAAATGAAATATAATTTAACATTTGCTCAGTAAATGTTTCAACTTATATCGTTACAGTGCACCACAGCTGCGCAGTGGTGTAACGGGCAAGTGGACTGTATCAATGAAGAAGATGAAAAAGGATGCTCTGCCCCCAGAACAATAAAACAAAAATACCAAGATCACCCACCTCTTCCCTTTGTCATTAACTTTGCGGGAAATGGCGTCACTGATATCGCCCGTCTCGCTAAAGAACATGACGAACAGTCACCATTCTTCCAGGTGTGTCCAGAGACCCACTACCAGTGTGCACATGGCGGATTCTGCCTGCCGACATTTACCAGGTGTAATCTCTTTCATGATTGTCCAGACCACGAGGATGAGGTGGACTGTAACAGCTATATCTGCCCTTCCCATTATAGATGTTTAAATTCCCAGGCATGTGTTCACCCAAACCAGGTGTGTGATGGCATCAAACATTGTCCTATGTCGGACGATGAGTTGCTTTGTGACCTACAGTGTCCTGAAAACTGTATTTGCTATGGTCTGGCTTTCACCTGTTCTCGATCTATCCCTGCTCATAACTATCCTGAAGTGCGGTACTTGAATGCAAAGGGCAGTGGCCTAGCTATGTCTACACTCTTTTCCAATAAAATGTTGGTCTATCTCAGTCTCGCTAATTGTCACCTGAAAAATGCTTCCAGTATTTCATTACCTAATTTGATCACCCTTGATCTTAGCTATAACAGACTTACCATTTTCCCGATGGAAATTTTGCAGAGTACTCAAAATCTAAAATCGTTATTTTTATCCAATAATCCTTTAACAAATTTTCTCTCGGTGAACGCAGGAAAATGTCCTGAAGTAAACATTCTGGATCTGTCCATGACGAATCTTTTCACACTGGATCAACATACTGTCAGTCTGTTTTCTAAAGTCACCTTACTGAATTTGTCACAAAGTGTCACACGCTTTGCAGATGGGCTAGATTTTCAGCCAATGAAAAACCTCCAAGTGTTGGACTTGAACAGGTGTCCTTTGTCAAGCGTTGACAAAACACTCTTCAGAAATCTTGAGCACCTGCACACTCTTTATGCTGATAACTATAAAATATGTTGTGCGGCAATGCTGTCGCTAAACTTCGAAAAATGCCATGCACCCGAAGACAACCTATCTTCTTGCCAGGATTTGTTGAAATCTAATTTCTACAGAATATGTTTGGCTGTTTTCAGCAGCCTGGCATTGGTAGGTAATGGAGTGAGTTTTATGTTCCGCTTATCATCTCTGCAAAGTAGCTCATCAGGCTTCACGTGTTTGTACTTCACCTGTGCCTGTCTGATTTTCTGATGGGTATTTATCTGGTGCTCGTGGGTATTGCAGACAGGCTGTATGAAAATATTTATATTTGGGAGGATATAAATTGGAGACATAGTATACCATGTAAAGTGGCTGGTTTTTTGTCCTTAGTATCTTGTGAAGTATCTTCTTTCATCATCTGCTTGATCACATTAGATCGATTTCTTGTTGTTCGATTTCCATTGAGTTTTGTACATTTCAGAGGATGGAATGCCCAGCTAACTTCTTGCTATCCTGGACTGTAGGGCTCTTTCTTGCTGTTATTCCACTGTTGCCTACCGTTGCTCACTGGGAGTTTCTACAGTCAGACTGGAATCTGCATACCTCTACCTGTCATTAACAAAATGTTTGGGGGCCATGATTATTCTTTTGAATTATGATTGTCTTAAATTTCATCGTCTTCCAGATCGTTGCTTTTGGCCAGGCAATTATTTATTGGTCCATACGATCTAACACCCTTAAAGGAGACATGAGTAGTCAGCGCTCTCATGATGCCAGCATAGCCCGCCGACTGTTCACTGTGTCATATCAGATTTTCTCTGCTGGTTCCCCATTGTTTACTTGGACTTCTCGCCTCACAGGGTGTGTCTGTCTCAGGGGAGCTGAACGTTGTGATGGCCATCATTGTGATGCCATTTAACTCGGCCTCAAATCCATTTATCTATTCGATCAATTTGCTGCTGGAAAAAACGGCAGAATAAGAAAGAAGTAAGGCTTTTAAAACTTGTGGAATCACATAAATATTGATGGAACACGTGAATCATTTTGTATATTTTGCTTAATAGAGTGTTTACGTTACTAACAGGTTGCCTGAAAAAAAAATCAAGTGCAGTAGAGAGTTAGCTTTGTTTGTTTGTTTGGGTTTTACTTCGTTTTTTTTTTTTTTTTTTTTTTTTTTTGGGGGGGGGGTTGTTTTTTGTTTTTTGGTTGTTGTTTTTTTTTGTTTTGTTTTTTGCTTCTTTGTGTAATTCGTTGTTTGAATGTTTGTTGTTTGATTGTGGTAGGTAAATATTGCTGCATGGTGACTTCATATAATGAGGTAGCATTGCTATGTGGATTGTAGAATCTTACAGTGTAAAGTATTAATGCACTTTATTGAATCTTGCAATAATCGTCTATTTATTTTCAAACTAAATATTTTGTGCTGCAACGTTCCGGTAAACCACGATGGCATAGCATTCTGCAAGCTGTTGCTGATCTATGAAGGAAGTCTTCATAGCCATTTTCAAGAAGCAATCCAGACTGCATTTGCCCCTTTTTCCATCTTCGTTATTCTTCTAATTTTGTTGCAAAACTGTGTAAACTAGTGCACGATTGGCTCAGAAATACACACACGTCCAAAAAGCAATTACCCATGGAAAATAGAAATCTAGCTCCTGAACTCATTTTTTACATTCTACCCTTCCATGCTTTAACGCCATCATATGAGATGCTCATAGTCTTCCCACTATGTTAATTGAACTGTTGGGGTTGGTAATACATAGTGAAATGTAAATGTTAATTGAACCCGTACTTGCCATTACCGTGCCAATATTAGGATGACAAGTATTCGATCTATTGATAAACGAGCCACTGAAAAGCACCCTCATTGAGCTGTAAAACATCCACACGCTCAAACCGTTAAGTGGAGGGTGTGGGAGGTAAGTGACTTCCATGGTGTACAAAAGCAATTTTTACGCTCTGTGCATAAACTGAACTGTGTTTAGCGAGTATGAGTTTCGTTTACTAAATTGCTTCAGGGTTTGAAATTAGCACTCTTGATTTGACGATCACATTTTGAACTCTCATGCCGCTTGATATAGAGCAGGACAAAAAATCAGACGTGAGATCTGGTGTTCTGTCAACCCTAAAATGGACAGATATAACATTCCTATGGAATTAGTGTCTGCCAGAAGGTGGCAGAAGTCTCGCTGTTTTCAGAAGTTTGATTGTTTCAGAAATATGGCTGTTTGGCCGTTTCTTCTCCCCCCCCCCCCCCTCCGGGCAAACGCTGTTAATTTCTTGTAAAGATATTTAAAAATGGAGAACGTGAAAAGAGAACAGCCCTAAAAACAACAAACATGTTGCCTATGTACCAGACAAGATTCTTTGCAAAAGGTACACCATTCTTTGCGAGATGTCAATATTGCTAGTGTATGTGCTGACACGGGTTGTATACATATAACAGGAGAAACAAAACATAGAAAAAGTCATAAATAAAGCAATGATGAAAATAAGAATTGTAATGTTAAAAGTGTGATCAGTACCTGAAGTCTTCATTTGAACGCCGTTCGTCGCCATTCAAGTCTTGAATATTCAAGTCCAAATATATACAATGTTCTGTATTATGTGCCAAAAAGGGCAACAACAAAAATCAACCAGAAACATCAACACAAAAAAAAAGAAAGAAAAAAAACTGTAAACACGCGCATTAACGATACAGCATACAAAAGTAACATTAGATTTTCTTACTGGAAGCCCTTCCCCTTTCTCTGAATGAACATCATCAAATCATCAAAATTCATTCAATCCATACCGCCTCCCTCCCCCTCTCACCCCCCACCCCGCATCCCCCATCCCATCCGCTCGTCCGCAATACATTCCCCGGCACAACCATCCCGCCCACCGACCCGCCACCTCCTCCTCTCTAAACATGACAGTAGATCTTATCTTACATAAACAAATTACAAAGCTGCAGTAAGGTTACAAAGTCGACAGCAAGTCCTATTTAACACATACATATTACAAATTAAGCACAACATTGTGTATATACAGTCAATGTCACACGTTAACCTTAATATTTTGAAGGGTTGTCCTTTTCTTTCAAAGTCAATAATCAGAGACTGAGAGACAGACAGAGATAGTGTCAGAGACGAGGGGAAAAAAGCACAACCCTAGATTCCTAAAATGCTCTCTACAGAAGCATAGGAGTCGACATCAACTGTTCAAATAAATTACTTATCCAGAACCGATGGTCGAGTTTTAGCTACCATGCTAAGCTTTGTTGAGGACTACACATATACATACACATGCGAATGCGAGCACGCACACACAAATCTTAGTTTTCAATAATAAAAGAAATCACATTGTTCCCGTTTGTTTGCAAAATCAACATAGTTCATATTCGTTGTTGCAATGAATTTTTCTGCTTGATATTTGGTTTACGAATATTTCCTGAAGACAGGAAACAAGGATAGCACGTTTTCAGCGCTGGATTTATATACACAGAACTTCGCGGAGATAACAGTATAATCGAATATGATGTCAGT
>CM031623.1:60396080-60418580 GCA_018398815.1 Conus ventricosus | reverse complement strand
ACTAAACAGAATAACGTGCATTTCAAGTACAAAACACTTTCTTAATAGTCAGGTTTATACATGGGCAAAGAGAGTGGTGGGGGTGGGGATGGATGTATTACGGGGTATGCAAGTATTGGCACATAAGTTGACTGAATTGATGGTGGGTGAAGGTTGATATGCATTGGTGTAGTTTGGTTGACTCAGGGAGCGAGTTCCATTGACAGGAACTTGAACATTATAAACTGGATTTGAATAAGTCAGTTCTTGAAACAGGGATATGGAGTTTGTATAGAGTCTTTGAAGAATTAATTTAGAATCTGTGAAATAATGTTGAGGGTGCCTTCCCAGACACAATCCTGCGCATTATGATCCCTTTGTTGTATTCTAATCTCAGACTTAAGGGGGAAGTGGGGGGGGGGGGGGGGGACTTGAACCTTTTTAAGAATCTGACTCCAGGAGACTACTGCTTTTTAGAAGGACCAATGTGAGTGCTCACTTGTGTAGGCTTAGCAATAGTTTGAGGGTGTTAGCGCTAGCACAATCCCATAGAGTAGACCCACAGTCTATGCATGATTGAATATGAGACTGGAAAAAGAGCTTTCCTAAATGCAGGTGGGGGAAGCGTTTGACTTTGGAGAGTTAATAGACTTTCTGTGAAACTTCTTTGCACTCTGAGGTTTTATGGGCTTGCCAACTAGTCTTGTTGTCAATTGTCATTCCTAGCACTTTGAGGTATGCAACCTGTTCAACGGGTTCATCTTTAAGATGTACGAGAGGAAACTTATAGTGATACTTTGTCTTTTTGGCCTGCTTGTGAGAAGCATGAGTTTAGTTTTTGAGGGTGAAGTGACAGTTCATTCCATTTTACGAGATCATTCCCATTTCTTGTAAAGTTTGTGCAAGAACAGAAACATCAGAATATTTGGCGTATATTGTTGCATCATCAGCAAAGAGGTCACATGTGGATGTGATATGGATATGTAGATCATTTATGCAAATTGTGAACAGTAATGGACCCAGGATAGAGCCTTGTGGGACGCCATAGGAAAGTGTATAAAATGAAAAGGGGTTGTATTGTTTTTTACACACTGTTGGCCATTTGTGATGGGAAAAAGCCTGGGAATTTGGGGAAACCATAAATTTTATTTTCAAAAAAAAAGGGTTATGTCTACCCCATCAAATGTTTTTTTAATCAATGTTGGCCCTCATAAAATATATTATAATATATATATTTCTAAAATTTTTAAAATTTTAAAATTTAAATATTAATATATATTATTATTTTAAAATTTTGTTAAAATGGGTTTTTTTAAAAAGAATCTACAAATTTGTTTCGAGCGCGTTGCGCTGTCACAGAGGGGTTTTTTTGGTTTCCCACCGCCGATGTTTATAGGTGGGGCCCCCTTTTGCGGTTGTTTGCACGTGGGGGTTGGGCTGCACTGTTTTGGGGGGGGGGGGGGGGCTTTCAGGTTTTTTTTTTGGGTGTTTTCACTAACAACGATTTCCTTTTTTCCGCTTTTGTTTAATTTCGTTTTGGTTTTTTAAATTTTGCAAGTGGGGTTTTTGTAGTTTTAAACCTTTTTTCGTAAACTGGTTGCCCCTTTTTAAAAACTTTCAAAAAGTTTCCCAAAATTTTATTCGCTAAATTTCTGTTTGGTTTTTTTGTATTTTTCTTTATTAATGACTGTTTTTGGTTTTTGTTATGGGGTTTTGAAGGGGGTTTCTAACCCCAATGTTTTTTTTTCATTTTTGATGCCCAGGGCTTGGTATACGATTCTTAAAAAGGCTTTGCGCTTAGGGGGCCCCTTTTTTGATGAAATTTGCAAGTTTTTCCTTTTTTTACCCTTCTTTGGTTTTTGATTTCGTTTTGTTGGATGCTAAATTATTTTTTGGGGTTTGGGGCATACATGAGTATTAGTTTGGGGGTTTTTTTGTGAATGTTTTTGCTTTTGTGTTTTTTTTGGGAATGGTTGTTAAGTTTTTAAAAGAATCTTTCATTTTTTGTGTCATGGGTACCTACATAAGGGCATGTACGTTCACCCTGTAGTTAGTGAATGAACTTTCCCCCCATCCACTACAAAAAAGGAAAAATATTCATGGGGCTTGACGTGTAGCGGCGCCCCCAAAAAAAGGGGAATGACTCTTTTAAAAGAAAAAAGGGGGCATTGGGGTGAAAGTGACCACTGAAATATTTTAAAACAAGGCAAGGGTGCGGGTCATGTGTTTTGAACACGAGTATGCACTCCCTAGGGGGGGGAGGGAAAAAAGAATCTTTTTAGCCCAGCAGTGGCCTAAGATCAAAACCTTCGGGGACGCTGGCCTCGCTGCTGCCAGCTTTCCCACCCTTCCCCTTCGCCCTTCCCTTTCCCCCCTGGGTGGTTAAGTGGCCATGGTGGGGAACACACGGAGTTCACCCCAAAAAAACCCCCAGGGGAGGATGGAACTCGTCTCTCCCGGAAGGGAGAAGTCAGGAGAGGGTGGAATCGTCATTCTCCGGGGAAGGAAAAGTCGGGGGAGGGGAGTTGGAACTCTTAATTCTCCATGACAGGAAAAGTCGGGGGAAGGGTTGGAAATATTTCCAGTGACGGGAAAAACCCAAGGGGGCGAAGATGTCTGAGAGGCAGGGAATATGCGAAGGGGTCTTTTGATCGTAAGATCAAAATTTAGGGTTATTTTTTTCCCCGGGGTCGGTTTTTTTGGGCTAATTTTAATGTGAAGGCATGACTTGAATGAATTTTTTCCCTTCAGTGAAAAGAAAACATGTAAAAAATCGTTTAAAAATTTGTTTGATGTATTTAGTAAAGTGTTTTCCCAAAGGGAAAGGGGGGGAAAAAAAAAAAAAACATTCGGAGTGCCCCTTTTTGGTGATTGGAAAAGATTGCGTTGCGTATGGAGAAATGCTGTATGATCCCGGTGTGCAAAAGTGACAGTGTGACGTTTGTTTGAGTTTCCCGTCGATGGGGGGTTGAACCTTTTGATTTTTTCTTTTCTTTTTTCTTATTTATTTTGTTGTTATTGGGTTGTATTGTATTTTATAATTGTCCCCCACTTTTTTTGCAGTGCTTCTTGGTTTTTCTCGCTGCTTTGTTGAATATCTTTATTACATACAGATTCGGGAGTCTCTTTTTTTTCCCTTGGGGATGTCTTTGTACAGTGGTGGATGATTCTTTTTTTGTTTCATAATAGCTTATCTTATGTAAAATCAAAAGAAAACCCTCCACCATCTGTACTAAAAAACCTCCCAAAGGAATAAACAAGAGACTATCAAATCTGTCTGTAATGAAGATATTCAAAAAACGCAGCGTAGAATACCAGAAGCCTGCAAAAAAGAGGGGGACAATTAAAAACCAAAACAACCTCGATAAAAAACAAATAAAGTAAAAAAAAACAGGAAAAGAAAAAAATATGGTTCAACCCTCCATACGACGGAAACCAAAAAAACATGGGAAAAAAATTCTTTTAAAAACTTAAAAACTTCATTCCCCCAAAAAAACCCCAAATGTCAAAAATTTTAAAAAAACACCGTCAAAAATAATACACATGTATGCCCAACCCCAAAAAAATAATTTTGCTCCCAAAAAAACGAAAATCAAAAACCCAAAAAAAAGGGGGAAGAAAGGAAATCTTGCAAATTTCTCAAAAAAGAGCTTGCCCCCTAAGCAAAAATGCCTTAAGAATTCGTATACCAACCACTGGACTAATAAAATAAAAAGAAACTCAAGGGATTACGAAACCTTCAAAACCAGATAGAAACCCCAAACAGTCATTTTAAAAAAAATACAAAAAACCAAACAGAATAGCAAATACATTGGAAAGCTAAAGACGCAAAAATAAACTACAATATACCTGGAAAACATAAAAAGGCATCACCATCAGCAACATTTCAAAAAAATGAAAAAATGTTTTAAATGAAAAAAGGGTGATACTATGTAAACCACACTTAGAACTTTAACACTAAAACAAAAGAGTAAAAAAAATGCAGGCACAAAGGAAATCGTTGTTTGTGAATACACCCCAAACAACCCAACCCCGAAAAACCCTTAAAAAAAAAAAAAAAAAAAAAAAAAAAAAAAACAGTGCAACCCAAACCCACGTGAAAAAACCCGCAATCGGGCCCCCCCCGCATAAACACGGGGGGTGGGCAACCCCCAAAAACACCTGAAGATAGCCACCCCGCTTGAAACAAATTTGTTCTCTCTCTCTCCCCTCCTCCCTTTACTCTCTCTCCCTCTTCTTTTCTCTTCCCCTCTCTCCCTCTTCCTCTCTCCCTCCTCCCTCTCTTCTTCTCTCTCCTTCTCCTTTATATATTTATATATATAAAATATTTCAGTTTAAACAAAGTTTGCTCTTATGCTTAATTGAAAAAATGGGGGGGTAAGCAACTTATCTGCAGTAAAAGATAATTCTGCCCAATAATGCTTTAATGGGTGAATGGGGAAAAAAAAAAAGCTTTTCCCAAAAAAAAGCCTCAGCGCTTATATCCCAAAGAAACAATTCCAATGGGGAAATTCCTAACATTTAAATCCTGGGATACCCATATTTCGAACTATTGTTTTCCCAGTGATGCCGAAAGTGGGGAATTTGATTCTGCCTTTTCGGTTTTAAGAAGAATGCTATCACAGAAAAGGCTGGTGTGCAATACCGTAGTATGTTTGTTGAGTTGTCGAAAAACCAACCAAAGGTGCCACCTAAGAAGCAAAAGAAAATCATGAAAGAGCAGAAAAAAAACTACATTTTCTTGTGAAAAGTAGAAAATAAAAAAAGATAACCTCTTAAGATACAAGTGCTGAGGGCTAGTTCTTGGAATGAATCCACAAGGGACTAAATCACAATAAACTAATAAATTCCAAGGATAAGTACCGAGCACCATTACAGCAACTTAGAGAGCAGCTTAGTGTTGCAATGACTGCAAGAAATACTCAATTATAAACGAAGCTTGCTCTTATTTCTTAGATTGAAGAAATAGCGGGAAATAAGCATTCATATCTGCAGTGGTAGATAATTCTGCCTAACTAACAGTATGTGCTTGAATGGGTGAATGGGGAAAAAATAAAATAAATGCTTCTCAAAATGAGCCTTCAGCAAGTTTATAGTCTCCAAAAAGGAGAACATCTCCAATGGGGAGGAAACTCACTAACATATAACTCCTGGTCAGATACCGATATTTCGAAACCTGATTGTTTCTCCTCAGTGACCACGAAAAGTGGTAATTTGACTCCTCTGCCTTGAAGAATCTCTCTCCTCTGCCTTGAAGAATTGAACTTGTTGGTATATGTTTTCTTTTCCCATTGGAACATTTAAAGAGAATGGGGGTCTCTGAACCCATAACGGTTTGTCGTTTATGTAAGGCAGACGGGTCATCTGTACGATCTGAAAAAGAAGTTTGTGAAATGGGTGAATGAATTGAGGTGATTGGGACTTAGATTGTTTGTTGTTGTTGTTGTTATTGTCATATAGCAGTATCACCACTTAGTGTGAGAAATGTGTTGGAAAAGGGAAAAAAAAGGAGAAAATATTAAACCCTACCTCGCAAAAGGAAGTGAGGCGCACATAGAGCCTACAATTGTATTCTGGTTTGTTATATTGAAAAAAAGGAGTCAGAATTGTAATTTTGTGTGGGGCGCATGATTGTGTCTGTTTGCATGGTGACTGCTGTGTGACAGTTTGTTAGGGTTTTTTTTTTCTTTTTTTTTTTTTTTTTTTGCTGTCCCAACCTCTGTGCCACCTCAGAGGCAGTGTACCCACGCCGCTCATTCCGACACCCCGTCCACAGCCACAGCCGGTCGGCCCCAGCGCAGCCCGGCACCAGCAATCCACTGGGGGTAATCAATTTCAAGTCGTCAAGAGGCAACCCACCGGAGGAGACACTGCACTGCTGCCGAGTCACTTCGGTGGTGTTCAGTTGCGCCTGTTCTGATCTAACATACGCAGGACGCCACCTACTAAGCCCCCTACTGACGACAATAATTGCTTAGTCGCGGAGCCGGCGTGAGTGAGTTCTTCCTCCGGAGGGCGCCACCACGTCCGTCCAACGACAGCCCCCCCCCCCCCCCCCCCCCCATGGACTCGCCGATACCGGTGACCCCGACGGAACCAAACCAAGGCCACAGACGTAGAGAGGACATCGAAACTGAGGTCACCATGAGAGCAGGACATGAAGGGCCACAGAACTTGAGACATTTTTTTATGCTGATCGATGAGAATGAGGATGATTAAGATGATGCTACGAATTTCCATTTCGGTCTGAGACTACATGACAGGGCTGTACTCTACGCTTCCTTTCAAAATATATCCCGGCGTCAGCCAGGCCCGAGAGATACAGGCACCTGCAGTGTTGGTCAGGAAATTTGAGCAACACTCTCAGAAACGCATCCATTAAGTGGATGAAACTTGACTGTGTGGTCCCAGTCTTCCCAACTGAGTTCGCAGCAAACTCAACTCTGGGTAGGAGCCGTCGGGACAGAAAAACCACATGACTCTGATGGGATTTGAACCAGCCCAGCGGGCTCCGCGACGCTAACCACTTTTGCCACGGCGGCTGGTGAGTTTGTTAGTTTTAATTTCTTCGTTTCATTGTCCTCTTTCTCTTTTTGAAAAACCCCTTTTCTTTTATCTGTGTTTACTTCTATCAGTAATCGTCAGTTTTTTTCAGCTTGTTCAGCAGATTCGCAAACTTTTAACGTTATGATGCAAAATCCTCACGAAAAAAGCAAAAAAAAAACAAAAATAAAAAAAAATAAAAAAAAAAAAAACCAAAAACTAAAGTTTCCTTGTACACTGGATTGTGGCCCCTTTCCATTAATTAACGGCAAATTATTGAAAAAAAAAACCCCACAAAAAACGATATTGATTAAGCTGAGTACCCCCCTTTTTTTTACCCCTTCCGGAAAAAAAGATCAAAAAATAAATGTTGTTCTAAGACATGCAATGACTGAGTCGTAAACTTTGAAGTCTTTTACATTTTTTTTCAGTAGTCCCTCTTCCATTTAAGGATAAAATTGTTCAAGGGTTAGGTGAAACTTTAGGTATGGTAGAAATTGTTTGGTGAAAAGAATTTTAAAATTTTAATTGTGTTGTTTAAAAGGAAAAAGGTATTTATTTGGTGGTTTTTTATTAAAGTTTAATGGAATGAAAATAAAAATTTTTGAAAAGAAAAAAGAATATTTTATAATTAGTATTGTTTGAAGAGTTTTGTTTTTTGTAGAAAAATTGTAAAAAAGGGGTTTATAGTTTTTGGATGAGGGTTTAATGAAAACTAAAACAAATTTCTGGAATAGGAAATGTCACCCCGATTTAGCTGACACCCTGACTTGACAATACAATGTGTTTTACCTGTGCATTTCTGAACCACCCTGTACAATATTTCTAAATTTTAAAATAATAAAAAAGTCAATTAGTGTTGATGTTAACTTTCCCCCCTTAAATTTCTTTCAGTTTTTTTAATTTTTAAAAAAAGGGAAATCTCTACAACAAAAATCAAACCACCTGAAAATTTCCCCTTGAAGAGTTTTTTCCTTTCAATTTTAAAGAACTTATCAAAATTTATGCATGCCGGAACACTTTTCCCAAAGGTAGTCAGTACAAAATAAATTATCGTACAAAACGTTTTCTTGCAAGAGGAAATGTCCATTTCTTTTCGACAAAAGTTCAAGATCAAGCGACATGTTATCAAAAACATAATTAAACTTCTCAGTATAAAAATTCTTTTGGCTGTCATAAAAACCGATGTGACAGACACAATAAGGTGCTGTAAAATTTTGTTGTCATTTTAAACGAAAACAGCAGGGGGGTTAGTGTGAAAAACATACAAACGGGTTTGTCAGTTGGGGGGTTGCCTGGAGCTGTTTGATACTGCACCAGTATATCATGTTTTATCTAATCACGCCATTTTGTTTTGGCTAAAAATTGTTGTTTTTTTCATATTTTTTTTTTAAGGGGGCGTTGCCATTAAGTCATCAAGAGACATAAATAGCAGCATTTGGGCCCTCGGAAAGTCCGGTGGTTATTGTCATCCCCTCTTTAGCTGCACGGTTTTGTTTTAATCAGGTACTACAACAACTATGGTTTTCCGTTTGACTTAACAGGACATTTTTTTGGCAGACAGAGTGTTAAAAAATTCATGACAGTCGTCTGTTTTACGGGTTCCCGTCATGGAATTGATCTTGTCGAAAATAGAGTATCTTGGCGGGGTACAAGGAAGGAGACAAAAATACACCGGATTCGTTGTTAACATTACCCCTTCCCAAAATTTGTTCAGTGAGTGCAAAAGCTGTTGTGGGAAAGCTTAAGGGAGAGACTATACATTTCTTGTATTCCTTTGGCAAGGGTTTTCGGAGATATCAGCTTGTTAAAGGGCAAATTCCCCTTTCACTTCTCTTCTCCTCTCTTCCCCTCTCTCTCTCTCTCCCCTCTTCTCTCTCTTCTCTCTCTCTCTCTCTTCTCGCTGGGGTTTTTCATTGTATTTTTTTTAGTTTTTATATTTTTTCTTTTCTTTTAGACACAGTTGCCCCATTGTCTTTTGTCAATCATCGTGCCCCACAAAAGAGCATAAAAAAAAAAATTATATTCAATATTGAAGGTGAAATGTTATTTTTTTTTGAATGTTCGGTAAAACGTGTGTGCGTGTGTGGTTGTGTGTGTGGTTGTGTGTGTGTGGGGTTGTGTGTGTGTGTGTGTGTGTGTTGGGGTGTGTGTGTGTGTGTCGGCGTGCGCGCGCCGCGATGCGGTTGCGGCTTCGTGATATAATGCGTTGTTGTGTGTGTGTGTGGTGGGTGTGTGTGGTGTGTGTTTGTGTGTGTGTGTGGGTGTGTGTGTGTGTGGGTGGGGGTTGGTTGTTCGCGCGTGCATGGCATGCTGGGTGTTGTTTGTGTGTGTGTGCGCGCGCCCGCGCGGGCGCGTGTGTGTGCGTGGTGTGTGTGTGTGTGTTGTTTTTTATGTGTGTGGTTTTAGTATTATATAATATATATATATATAAATATATATATATATATATTATATATTATATTTTAAAATTTAATATATTAATAAAAATGGGGTGTGTGTTTGTTGTGTGTGTGTGGTGTGTGTGGTTGTTGTATGGTCTATGTATGTGTGTGTGTGTGTGTGGTGTGTGTGGTGTGGTGTGTGTGTGTGTGTGTGTGTGTTTTAGTGTGGTTCGGTGTGTTTGTGTGTTTTGTGTGTCTCTCCGGTTGTGTGTATGGCGCGCACGCGCGCGCGCGCGCGCGCGCGCGCGGTTGTTGTGTGTGTGTGTTGTGTTGGTGTTGTGTGTGTTTTTGTGGTGTGTGTGTTGTTTGTGTGGGGTTTTGGTGTGTGGTCCCGTCGTGGTTGTGGTTGAGGTGGGGCGTGCGGGTTTGCGTTTTGCGGCGCGGTGCGGCTTTTGTGTTGTGTGTGTGTGGGTGTGTGTGTGTGTGTGTGTGTTTTGTGTGTGTGTGGTGGTGGGGTTTTTGTCTGTCTGCCTTCTTTGTTTGGTGTGTCTCGGTTGTGTGTGCTAATGCGTTTTTGGTGCGTGGTATGTTTTCCCCAAAATTTTAAAATTTTTCATATAGATTGAAATTGGAGTGTCATCGGATAATATTGGTTTTGAAATTATTTTGAAAAGTTCCAGTTGCAAGAGGCAGGTTCGTTTCCATTTTAAAGGACCTGAGGTTTCTGGAAAAAAACCCCCAAGCCCTAAAGCAGCCTTGGAAGTGTTATTTTGATTTTTTTTTTTTAGATTTTGAAAAAATTTTTAGAAAACTCTCTGCTCCCGTTTGTGCATTTGTTTTAGCACATTTCTGATACGTTGGGGGTAAAAGTGAAATCTTTCAAATTAGTTTATTCAAAAAAGAATTTTTTTTCTAACCCAAGATTGCGTTTTATAAAATTTGATTAAACAGCTCTTTTATTTATTTTTTTTTAAACACCCAAACTTTACATTTTAATTTGGATAAATTTTTCTTTTCCCCCTTTTTTGTAGTATTTTTCCCCCTCTGGCCCTTCTCAGGTCAAACATAAAAAAACAAATCCCCTTTTGGGTTCTGCCTGTGTCATCGCCCCCACCCCCTCTCTGGTCACTTTGGAAAAAAAAAAGTTTACCCTTTTAAACCCACAGGTGAAAAATAGGTTTTTAACTTGACCCCCGGGAAACGACCTTTCCTTTTTTCTGGCAGTCCTGGGCTACCCCAAATCAAATCAACCCCTGAGTTCTCACATCATCACGTGCCTCAGGTCCAATCAAAAACAATTTAAAAGGGTTTGGGTTCAAAAATTTTTTTATATGGGCTCTGTCATGACGGAACAAAAAATATTTTTACAATGGCAAAAATTTTTTTTCAGAAAAGCCCTAACATTTGAGCTGGCCGTGTGCATTTGAATGCTATAGAAAAATGTTTTTCTTTTAAAAAATGCTTTTTTGAATGAAAAAAACAAACAAGTTATTCCCGTTCATTTATTTGCTGCCCCCCCCCCCCACCCCCGAAAGGGAAAGGGTTAAAAAACAAATTGAAGTTCCCCTGGTGTTTTCTTGTTCCACCACGGTATTTCCCTTCCCCCCAATTGCCCGACAACCGGGAACTGTTCCACCCAAACCTGGAGTGATCTTGAACCCCATCTCTCCCCGCCAACTTGATCGTGGAAAGTGATTCCCCAGGATAGGCCCGGCTTTCTGAGCCGTGTGCAGGGTGGATTTTTTGTGGGGGGTCGTGTTATCTGCTGGGGGCAGCCTCAAGGGATGACTTCCACGGGCCCGGGCAAGTGTGCAAATCTGGGGGTACCCGGCCTTTAAAACACCAAAACAGAGATGGATGCGGGGGTGGGTTGGTGTGGTGGAACCCTCGAAATCGTACTCATTGTTGGGTGCCCCGATTCCCCCCGTTTTTAACTTATGTAGATGTTCTGCATGCTTATGTTGTTTATTGTTTTTTTATTTCCGGGTCCCCCCCCCCCCCCCCCCATTTTCCCTCTCCCGGGAACCCCCCCTTTTCCAAAAATTGCCCCCCTTTAAGTCTGCTGGTAAGTCGTCACACCCTTTTCCCGTTTTCTGCTTGCCCTCCACTGTCTTTCTGCCCCGTCTGCCCGTCTGCCCATTGTTGGCCTTTAGAGTTCTTCTCTCTCTCTTCTCTCTCTCCTTTTCCACACAACAACCCCCCAACAACAACACACACACACAAACCAACACACACCACACAACCAAAAACAACCACACACACACACCCACAACACACACCAAACACAAACCGCCGGGCCGTGGCCGGCACGACGTTCTCTCTTCCCCCTCTCTTCTCTCTCTCTTCCCCCTTCTCTCTCCTTTCTTTTCCCCCTCTCTCTTCCTTTTTCTCGCTCTCTCTCTCACACAAACACACACCAAAACAAAACAACAAAACCAAACACACACAACGCACGCACGCACGCACCACGAACCACGCAGCACGCCGGCACACACACCAACACACCACACAACACACCACACCCCAGGTAAAACAAAACAAAAAAAAATATAAGTTGCTCTAATATGGGTCCATGAATGATTTCTGTTTTTCATTTTCACTTGCGTGGTAAAGTAACGGCTTTACTTGCTGTCGTCAGGCCCCAAATGGTTTATTCTGCGGTTAATTTTCCCGTGTCGGATCATACGATTCCTTAACCCGTGCTAGATTCCATAATTCTGTTGTGTAAATTCACATCTGTTTATGGGCGTCAGTGCAGGTGTAATATCAAATGAAAAGCGGTTCTGATTTTTCTTTACCTTCTGCGTCGATTTCCCTTAATTCAAGAGAGATTCTCTGTACCCTCATATTTTGTTTGCCCGTGGACTTTGGGATTCGATGTTAATTGTGTCCACATCATTTTATCTGCCCCTTTCAAAACCCGTCTATTCGTGGGTTGCCCCCTTTGATTTAACGGTTAAGGGGAAAGTTGCGCGACTAGTGTCAGACCCCATTTAAAAATCCATGAGAAGAAAAGGAACGCTTTTGGGGGGTGGGATATGAAAAAAACCCCTTTTTCCGATCAATGCCCCGCTATTTTTTTACTCCAAAATATTATTCCCGATAAACCCAAAACCATTTTTTCTTTCCTATGCCAGTATGGTTTACCCCCCGTGAAGAAACGAAAAAAACACCCTGCACACACACGCCCATACACGCATGCAACATGCAAGAACCGACCCCCGCAACCACCACACACACACACACCCACCAAACCCCCTCATAACCACAACACACACACCAAACACACAACCCCACAACCACAACCCCCACACCCCAACCCCACCAACAAAAAATTTTAAATAATTTTATTATATATATATAAATATATATAATTAATATTAATATATAATTAATTTAAAAAAAAATATAACCCAAATAAAAATTCCAAAATAGTACCCAGCACCGTTCCCGAAATTCAGACGTTGGTGTTGCAATGATGCAAGAAAAAAATCTTATAAACAAAGCTTTCTCTTGGCTTAAAAAAGAAAATGGGGGAAACTCAGTCGCAGGGAGATGATTTTGCCCAAAAACAGTATGTGGAGTGGGTGAAGGGGGGAAAAAAAAAAAAAAAAGCTTTTTCAAATGAACCTCCGCTTTTAAATCTAAGGGGGAACCCCCTAGGGTGGGAAAATCACTAACATAAAAACCCCGGGCATAACCCATATTTCGAAATTGGGGGTTTTTCAGGACCCCCGGAAAATGTAATTTGACTCCCCGCCTTTTCGTTTTTAAAAATTTTCAATCCCAGAAAAGGCTGGTGTGCAATACCGTAGTATGTTTATGTATGTAGTATGTAGAAATGTTACCGTAGCTTGGTATACATTATTGCTGTGAAGACATTTGTTGCTTAGGGGGCACTGTTCTTTTTTAGTGCAGTTGCAAGATGTCCTTTCGGCACCCTTCTCTGTTGTGTTGCTTTTCATTTTGTTAGATGAGTCAATTATGTTTTTAAGGTTGGGCATACATGAGTATGATAGTTTGATGGTGTTTTTGTTGAATATTTTGAACAGTTTTGTGTTCTTTTGGAAATGATGTTGCCAAGATTTTGAAGAATTCTTTTCCTACATTTGTTTTTACTTGTCCATGGTATGAGGGGGGGGGGGGGGGGGGTTGTACCATATGATCTTCCTTTTCCTGTTTTTCTTATTTCTGTTTGTGTTATTGTCTGGGCTGTATTGCAGTTTGTAATTATAACTACTTTTTTGTCGTGCCTCTTGGTATTCTGCTGCTGCGTTATTGAATACCTTTTTGCTTAGGGGGCACTGGTCTTTTTAGTGCAGTTGCAAGATGTCCTTTCGGCACCCTTCTCTGCTTCTATTGTGATTTTTAAGTTGTGGTTTTTGAAGATTTACATAATTCTTTTTTCTTGTTTTCAATAGTCCTTGGATTATTGTTTAATGCAGCAAGGCCGTCATCTCTGTACAAACCGACCTGTTTTCCGAGTTGTTTTGGATGTTGGATAGCATGAATAGTCCGACTAGTTCACATGTTTCGGTGCCATCATACGATCCCATGGTCACATCAAATGTGGAGTTTTTGCTGCATTAAACAATAATCCAAGGACTATTGAAAACAAGAAAAAAAGAATTATGTAAAATCTTCAAAAACCACAACTTAAAAATCACAATAGAAGCAAACAAAAAATAGTGAATTACCTAAACATAACATTAGACCTCAATGACCATGTGTACAAACCATACAAAAAACCCAACGACATACCAATCTACGTAAATATCAAAAGCAACCACCCACCATCTATACTAAAAACAATACCCAATGGTATAAACAAGAGATTATCCAACATGTCATGCAATGAAAAGGTATTCGATAATGCAGCAGCAGAATACCAAGAGGCACTACAAAAAAGTGGTTATAATTACAAACTGCAATACAGCCCAGACAATAACACAAACAGAAATAAGAAAAACAGGAAAAAGAAGATCATATGGTCCCCCCCCCCCCCCCCCCCCCCCCCCCCCCATACGATAGACAAGTAAAAACAAATGTAGGAAAAGAAATCTTCAAAATCTTGGCAACATCATTTCCAAAAGAACATAAACTGTTCAAAATATTCAACAAAAACACCATCAAACTATCATACTCATGTATGCCCAACCTTAAAAACATAATTGACTCATCTAACAAAATGAAAAGCAACACAACAGAGAAGGGTGCCAAAAGGACATCTTGCAACTGCACTAAAAAGGAACAGTGCCCCCTAAGCAACAAATGTCTTCACAGCAATATTGTATACCAGAACTACGGTAACATCAGAAAATGAAAAAGAAACATATATAGGATCACTGAAAACCCTTTCAAAACCAGATACGCAAACCATAAACAGTCATTCAAAAAAGAAAAATACAAAAACCAAACAGACCTGAGTAAATACATTTGGAGACTCAAAGATAAAAAAATAGACTACAGCATATCATGGAAAATCATAAAAAGAGCAACACCATACAACAATATTTCTAAAAAATGCAATTCATGCTCCACAGAAAAATGGTTAATATTATGTAAACCACACCTAGCAACTCTGAATACAAAAGTAGAAATAGTAAACAATTGCAGGCACAAATGGAAATCTTTGTTAGCACACTCCACCTGAACAGACCCCAACAAGAACCACAGACCACACGTGCAGCGAATGAGATTAAATCACACATGCAGAAACGGAATCAGGTCCCGCACGCTATAAAAGAACGACAGCGTGCCCTAAAATGATATCCTGTAGAGAGCAAGAGGCAAGAGGCTCGAAACAAGCTTGTTGATTTTAGCACTTCATTCTAGAAATATTTTTAACAGATGTTGCTCCCTAGACGGTTGAGCTCTTTTGGATTTTCAAAAGACATTTTTATACTGTTCGTGATATATATATATATATATATATATATATATATAATATATATATATATATATATATATATATATATATATATATATATATATATACATATGTATATATAATATATATATATATATATATATAATATATATTTATAATATATATTATATATATATGTATAATATATATATACATATATATATATATATATATATAATATATATATATATATATATATATATATATATATATATATATATATATATACACTGCTTGCTTGCAAAATCAACGTTCGAGTAAGCAGAATCATGAATGAGGTGAAAAGCGTTGGATATGTTCAAGATCCTGTCTGTGTCTCTGTCTGTCCGTCTCTCTCTCTCTCTCTCCTCTCTCTCTCTCTCTCTCTCTCCTCTCTCTCTCTCTCTCTCTCTCTCTCTCATCCTCTCTCCTCTCTCTCTCTCCTCTCTCTATTTACTTTTATATCTGTCTGTCTTTGTCTCTGTCTCTCTCACTTTGCCTGTTTGTGCGTCTGCGTCTCTCTCTCTCTTCTCATCCCCTCTCCTCTTCTCTCTCCTCCTCTCTCTCTCTCTCTCTCTCTGCTCCTCTCTCTCTCTCTCTCTCTCTGTCTCTCTCTCTCTCTCTCTCTCTCTCTCTCTCTCTCTCTCTCTCTCTCTCTCTCTTTCTCTCTTTCTCTCTGAAGCAGCAGAAAGGAATGGAAATTACTTGAACAGATCACCTGTCTCAACGTGTGATCGCGCCTTGCGCTCAAGTATGAAACACCTGTAAAATAGGACAGGCCTGTGCCGACACGTTTTGAAATAACGACGCGATTTGAAATAATTATTTCAAAACGTGTCGAGTTTATTTCAAAACGCGTCGGTGTGTGTCGACACGTTTTTGAAATAAGACCACAATTTGAAATAAATTCACCAAAGTGTTTGAGTACAACCATTCAGATCTCAACACGCTGACATGGATCATTGTAGAGTGTTTTGTAGACCTCAACACGCTGACATGGATCATTGTAGAGTGTTTGTAGACCTCAACACGCTGCCATGGATCATTGTAGACTGTTTGTAGACCTCCACACGCTGACATGGATCATTGTAGAGGGTTTTGCAGACCTCAACACGCCAACATGGATCAATGTAGAGTGTTTGTAGATCTCAACTCTCTGACATGGATCATTGTAAAGTGTTTGTAGACCTCACCATGCTGACATAGATTATGATAGAGTGTTTTGTAGACTTCAACACACTGACACGGATTAGACCTCCACACGCTGACATGGATCATTGTAGAATGTTTGTACACCTCGACACGCTGACATGGATCATTGTAGTGTGTTTGCAGACCTCAGCACGCTAACATGGATCATTGTAGAGTGTTTGTAGACATCAACACACTGACATGGATTATGGTAGAGTGTTTGTAGACCTCAGCACGCATTCATGGATCATTGTAGACTGTTTGTAGACCTCAACACGCTGACATGGATCATTTTAGAGTGTTTGTAAACTCAACACGCTGTCATGAATCATTGTAGAGTGTTTGTAGACCTCACCACGCTGACATGGATCATTGTAGAGTGTTTGGAGACCTCAACACGCTAACATGGATCATTGTAGAGTGTTTGTTGATATCAACACTCTGACATGGATCATTGTAGAGTGTTTGTAGACCTCAACATACTGACATAGAGTATGATAGAGTGTTTGTAGACTTCAACACACTGACACGGATTAGACCTCCACACGCTGACATGGATCATTGTAGAATGTTTGTACACCTCAACACGCTGACATGGATCATTAAAGAGTGTTTGTAGACCTCAACATGCTGACATGGATCATTGTTGAGTGTTTGCAGTCCTCAACACGCTGCCATGGATTACGATAGAGTGTCTGTAGACCTCAACATGCTGACATGGATCATTGTTGAGGGTTTGTAGACCTCACACGATGACATGGATCATTGTAGAGCGTTTGTTGTCCTCAACACGCTGACATCGATCATTGTGGAGGGTTTGTAGACCTCAATACGCTGACATGGATCATTGTAGAGCATTTGTTGTCCTCAACACGCTGACATGGATCATTGTAGAGTGTTTGTAGACCTCAGCACGCTGACATGGATCATTGTAGAGTGTTTGTAGACCTCAACACGCTGACATGGGTCATTGTAGAGTATTTGCAGACCTCAACATGCTGACCAGGATTACGATAGAGTGTTTCTTGACCTCAACACGCTGACAGGGATCATTGCAGAGTGCTTGTAGACCTCATCATGCTGACATGGATCATTGCAGAGTGTTTGTTGACTTCAACACGCTGACAAGGATCATTGTAGAGTGTTTGTAGACCCCAACACGCTGACATACATCATTGTAGAGTCTTTGCAGACCTCAAAACACTTACATGGATTATGATACAGTGTTTGTAGACCTCAACATGATGACATGGATCCGTTTTGAGTGTTTGCAGACCTCAACACGCTGCCATGGATTACGATAGAGTGTCTGTAGACCTCAACATGCTGAAATGGATCATTGTTGAGTGTTTGTAGACCTCAACACGCTGACATGGATCATGATAGAGTGTTTTGTAGATCTCAACACATTGGCATCAATCATTGCAGAGTGTTTGTAGACCTCAACACGCTGACATGGATCATGTAGAGTGTTTGTAGACCTCACACGCTGATATGGATCATTGTAGAGTGGTTATAGACCTTAACACGCTGATATGGTTCATTGTAGAGTATTTGTAAACCTCTAAAAGCTGATATGGATCATTGTAGAGTGTTTGTAGACCTCAACACGCTGATATGGATCATTGTAGAGTATTTGTAAATTTCTAAAAGCTGATATGAATGATTGTAGAGTGTTTGCAGACCTCAACACGCTAACATGGATTACGATAGAGTGTTTGTAGACCCCAACACGCTGACATGCTTCATTGTAGAGTCTTTGCAGACCTCAACACACTGACATAGGCACACTACACCCCCAAGGCATCAATATCCAACAATAACCAAACACACATACCCACCTCTTCCACATCAGTTGGCAATATCCCCTACCAACACACACACACACACACACACACATACACACACACTTACATACACCACCACCACATCCTCTTCACTCACTTCATACAGTAGTTACAGCAACCCTCCATCTATCTAATCTTAATTTTGTTTTGATCCTTCCCCTTAAACCCCCCCCACACACACACACACCTTTCTTCTCTCCTTTTTTTTTTTTTTTTTTTTTTTTTTTTTTCATCATTATCTATCCACCATTACCACAACCATCACAAAGATATCATACCTCTAATAAACTAGACACACAACCCTATCATATCACACACACACACACCTCCCCTGACGCAACCCCCCCCCCCCCCCCCCCCCTCTGTTTCCTCTCCCATAATCCCCCTGGCCTCATGTCATTTCCGCCTTCATGAAGAATTACGGATAAGTCATTTTCATTCCCCTTTTTTGTTTTTCGTAGTTTGTACTGTCCCACATGTTAAATGTGATTTATTTTTTCGCCTGATGAAGACCCAAGTGGTTGAAATGCATCGTGTCTTGTCTTGTGCTTTGTTTGTCAATGTCATTGGCGGTAAGTTCTAAAACTCTATTCCTGACACTGACATAGATTAATGGTACAGTGTTTGTAGACCTCACCACGATGATATGGATCATTGCATACTGTTTGTAGACATCAACACGCTGGCATGGATCATTGTATATTGTTTGTAGACCTCCACACGCCGACATGGATCATTGTAGAGTGTTTGGAGACCTCAACAATCGCTGACATGGATCATTGGTGAGTGTTTGTAGACATCAACACCTGACATGGATTATGATAAGTGTTTGTAGACCTCAATACGCTGACATGGATCATTGTAGAATGTTTGTAGACCAAAACACGCTGACATTGATAATTGTGAAGTGTTTGTAGACCTCAACACGCTGACATGGATCATTGTAGAGTATTTGTAGACCTCAACACGCTGACATTGATCGTTGTATAGTGTTTGGAGACCACAACACCTGACATGGATCATTGTAGAGTGTTTGTTGACTTCAAACCCTGACATGGATCATTTAGAGTGTTTGCGGATCTCAACACGCTGTCATCGATTACGATAGAGTTTTGTAGACTTCAACATGCTCACATAGATCATATGATTGTAGAGTGCTTGTAGAACCACACCACGCTGACATGGATCATTGTACAGTGTTTGCAGACCTGAACACGCTGACATGGATCATTGTAGAGTGCTTGTAGACCTCAACACGATGACGTGGATTATGGTAGAGTGTTTGTAGACCTCAACACACTGACATGGATTATCATAGAGTGTTTGTATACCTGAATACGCTGACATGGATCATTGTAGAGTGTTTGTATACCTCAACAACGCTGACATGAATTATGATGGAGTGTTTGTGGACCTCAACACGCTGACATGGGTCTTGTAGATTGTTTGTAGACCCTCAACACGCTGACATGGATTATGAAGACTATTTGTAGACCTCATCACGCTGACATGGATCATTGCAGAGTGTTTGTAGACCTCAACACGCTGACATCGATCATTGTTGAGGAATAATTGTAGAGTGTTGTAGACCTCAACACGCTGACATGGATCATTGTAGAATGTCTGTAGACACTTGTATGGATTCGTTTTGAAATAATGACGCGATTTGAAATAATTATTTCAAAACGTGTCGAGTGTATTTCAAAACGCATTGGTGTGTGTGTCGACACGTTTTGAAATAAAGACGCGTTTTGAAATAATTATTTCAAAACGTGTCGAGTTTATTTCAAACGTGTGGTGTTTCTCGACACGTTTTGAAATAACGACGCGATTGAAATATAATTTCAAAACGTGTTGACTTTATTTCAAAACGCGTTGGTGTGTGTCGACAACGTTTTGAAATAATACCGCAATTTGAAGTAAAACGCACCAAAAGTGTTTGAGTACAACCATTCAGGACAAAAACCCACTGGACAAAACACTACCCATGCAGGACAAAACACCACTGGATGAAATACCACCTATGAAGACAAAGCCCTACTGGACAAAACACTCCCCATGCAGGACAAAAGCTCACTAGTCAAAAGACCACCCCTAAAGGACAAAAATACCACTGACAAACAAATGTTTGTGCACACCCATTCAAGATCAAACGTACTGGAGAAAACACTACTCACGCAGGACAAAAGCCCACTACAAAAAATACCACCCATGAAGGACAAAAATCCACTAGACAAAACAAGACTTATGTGCAGACTTATGAAGGACGAGGAGACACCAGACAAAAAAACACAACCGATGCGATTTGAAATAATTATTTCAAAACGTGTCGAGTTTATTTCAAAACGCGTCGGTGTGTGTCGACACGTTTTGAAATAACGACGCGATTTGAAATATTTTTTTCAAAACGTGTCGAGTTTTATATTCAAAACGCGTTGGTGTATGTCGACACGTTTTTGAAATAAAAACGCAATTTGATATAAATTCTCCAAAGTGTTTTGAGTACAACCATTCAGGACAAAAACCCACTGGTGAAAACACAACCCATACTGGACAAAACAGCACTGGACAAAATATCACCTGTGAGGACAAAACCCTACTGGACAAAACACTACCCACGCAGAACAAAAACCCAATAGACAAAAGACCACCCCTAAAGGAAAAAAAAAACCTATTAGAAAAATCATGTGTTTGGTAGTCCCATTTTAGAACAAAACCCACTGGACAAAACACTACCCACGCAGGACAAAAGCCCACTACGCAAAATACCACCCATGGAGGACAAAAATCCACTAGACGAAACAAGTCTTTGGGCTGACTTTTTCAGGATGAAGAAACACCGGAAAAAACAGTACCGACGCGATTTGAAATAATTATTTCAAATCGCGTCGGTACTGTTTTGTCTGTGTCTCCTCCTCGTCCTTAGTAAGTCTGCACACAGACTTGTTTTTGTCTAGTGCGTTTTTGTCCTTCATGGGTCGTATTTTCTGTAGTGGCATTGTCCTCCTCGTCCTGAATAGGTCTGCACAAAGACTTGTTTAGTCTAGTGGGTTTGTGTCCTTCGTGGGTGGTATTTTGTGAGCACAAACACTTGTTTTAATCCAGTGGGATTTTTGTCCTGTAGGGGTGGTCTTTTGTATAGTGGGCTTCTGTCCTGTGTAGGTAGTGTTTTGTCCAGTAAGGTTTTGTCCTCATAGGTGGTATTTGTCCAGTGGTATTTTGTCTTGCATGGGTAGTGAATTGTCCAGAGGGTTTTTGTCCTAAACGGTTGTACTCAAACACTTTGGTGAATTTATATTTCAAATTGCGGTTTATTTCAAAACGTGTCGACACAAACCAACGCGTTTTAAAATAAACTCGACACGTTTTGATATAATTATTTCAAATCATGTCAGTAGTGTTTTTGTCCACTGTCTCTTCGTCCTTAATAATACTGCACAAAGGCTTCTTTTCTCTAGTGGATTTTTGTCCTTCATGGTGGATTTTTTGTTGTGGCTTTTGTTCTGCATGGGTAGTGTTTTGTCCAGTGGGTTTGGCCCTGAATGGGTGTGCACAAACACTTGTTTTGTCTAGTGTTTTTTGTTGTCCTGTAGGTTAGTCTTTTGTCTAGTTGGCTTTTGTCCTGCGTGGGTAGTGGTTGTCCAGTAGGGTTTTGTCCTCATATGTGGTATTTTGTCCAGCGGGTGTTTGTCCTGAATGGTTGTACTAAAAAACTTCGGTGAATTTATTTCAAATCGCATCGTTATTTCAAACGTGTCGACACACACCAACACGTTTTGAAATAAACTAGACACTTTTGAAATAATCATCTCAAATCGCGTCGTTATTTCAAACGTGTTGACACACACCAACGCTATTTCAAAACACACGTGTCGACACGTTTTGAAATAATTATTTCAAATCTCGTCAGTAGTGTTTTCTCTGATGTCTCCTCGTCCTTCATAGGTCGGCTCAAAGACTTGCTTTGTCTAGTGGACCTTTGTCCTTCATGAGTGGTATTTTGTGTAGTGGGCTTTTGTCCTGCATGAGTAGTGTTTTGTCCAGTGGGTTTGATCCTGAATGGGTGTGGAGAAACACTTGTTTTGTCCAGGTTTTTTTTTCCTTAGGGGTGGTCGTTTGTCTAGTGGGCTTTGTCCTGCGTGAGTAGTTTTTTCTTGAGTAGGGCTTCTCTTCATACTGGTATTTTGTCCAGTGGTGTTTTGTCCTGCATGGGTAGTGTTTTGTCCAGTGGGTTTTTGTCCTGAATGGTTGTACTCAAACACTCGGAGAATTTATTTCAAATCGCGTCGTTATTTCAAACGTGTCGACACACACCAACGCGTTTTGAAATAAACTCGACACGTTTTGAAATAATTATTTCAAATCGCGTCGTTATTTCAAACGTGTTGACACACACCAACGTTTGAAATAAACTCGACACGTATGAAATAATTATTTCAAATCGCGTCGGTAGTGTTTGTATGGGCTCCTCGTCTTCATAATCTGCACAAAACTTGTTTTCTCTATGGGTTTTACCTCCATGGGTATTGTGTAGTGGGCTTTTGTCCGCATGAGTAGTGGGTTTAATGTTCCAAACGGAGTTTTGATGCTTAATGGTTTGCACAACGTTTTTATTTATTTCTATGGGTTTTTTTTCTCTTTTTTGGGG
>CM031623.1:60363273-60395080 GCA_018398815.1 Conus ventricosus | reverse complement strand
AAAACCTTTTGGGAAACTTTCCTCGTTTTGGTTGGGGTTTGTTTTTTTGCTCAGGTCTGGTTAATCTGATGTGAACATTTATTCAGCAAACACCTCCCCTCGCCCATCATGCGAGTGGCTGTTAGGATTGAGCAGCAAATATCAGACCATACTGACTGCGTGGTTCCAGTACCCTTTCTTTCTCCTTCCCTTCCAGTTCCTTCCTTCTCCCTCCTACCCGGGGGCTCCACCGATGCTGCGCTGTTGGGGCCGCGCACTGGTTGAGGAGCACGTGGACTTGGCTGGATGGTCCTGGCCCTGTCCGGGACTTTCCGCAGCGAACAACGCCCTGTCCCACGGGAGCCATTCATCTCCACCGTCCACGGACCTCCTGCAGTGCACGTGACCGGGTGGGGTAACTCTGTGTCGTGCATTTTGGGGGTGCGCGTGTGTCAAGGGTGTCGGCCTTGAAACTCTATTGAGGAACAGACCCGGTTTGGAGGCGCCTGAGTCGTACCGTGCTCTCGAAGGACTTGAGAGACAGAGGGTGTGGGGGAACCACATGAAGCAATGAAAGGAATGACTGTTGGAAATTATTATTTATGATATGGTTATGGTTGTGCGGGGAATGATTATTTATGATTGTGCATGTTGTGTGTGTTGGAATGCTTGTTTGTGACTATGTGCATGTTGTGTGTGTTGAAATGCTTAATTGTGATTGTGCGTGTTGTGTGTGTCGGAATGCTTATTTGTGACTATGTGTGTGCTGGTGTGAATAAATGGTGTGTTGTATTGTAATCTTTCTTGTGTGGTCTCTTGCGAGGCGTGTGAGGTCGTCACTCCCTTCACTCCCATCTAGACCGATCCTGTCAGGGCAGACCTCCAGGGTCGGTCGTGACAACATTATAATCGAATATGATTGTCAGTTTTTAACCGAGGCTCAGTGCCAAAAAGAACAAGTGCCTTTAGTTACATAATGCCAAGTACACTAGAGCAATTGTCTTCTAAGAAAGTCTGAAAGCCAGTCCAAAACATGATGTCGCGTCACATGTTTAATGATCTATAGTTTTTTTTCTGATATACAAAAACTGTTTTTAACTATTTTGGCTGGTTCACGCAGACATCTCCTTATCACTACCCCAAATTTGATCATAGAAACTGAAAAGTGTCTTAAGAACACATATTATATGCTTTAAAAATCTGTTCTTTGTTTAAGCTTATTAGACATGCTTATTGATATTTTCAAGTACATTACAGACACAGTGCACATCATCCCGCCAACACTACATCGTTTAGATATATTTACAAACTCCAATATTAAAAAAACGGAACTATATATTTTCGTTTAAAGCAAATCATGTGACTGACGTGAAACTTCATTAAGTGAGAAAATGAGCGTGATATAATGCAAAGGAATTACAAGCAGAAGCAGAGGTGAGTGGTCATGTTGTTTATTTCTTCGTGTAACAAGGGAAAAGAGCCACTTCTGTACCCCATCTCAGCAGCAATGCATAGGTTCCCAACCTCCAAGACAGATACTGGTGTTCTTTCAAAATATGACTGAACACACTGGTTGACCCTCGCATATTCCAGCCCTAATTTATATATCTCATTTTGACTTTTGTCACCCACTTCTACCGAACCTCTCATATCTATACAGAACCACAAAAGAAACGCAAACGATGGGTCCATTTAATGTATCTCATGTTGTTGACATTTAATTGCAACCATTGAAATGAAATGAATGCAAACCATTGAGTTTCTTGGCTTAGTGTTGTTATTGTTGGCTGAAGCAAAAAGTGGTCACGTGTCATGAGTGTCACGGGAGGGTCAGTAACGACTGTGTCCCCCACGAGCGTTGATAACAGCCTGACATCTGGCGGCATGGAGTGGATCAGACGGTTGATGGTGGCCATTGTTGACGTTTTTCCAGATCTGCCTCAGTGCCTGCTCTAGTTGACTGGCTGTGGTTGGCCTCGGTTGAACAGCATTCAGCTCCCGTTTGAGATGGTCCCAGAAGTGTTCGATAGGGTTCAAATCAGGGCTCAGCGAGGGCCACTGCAGAGCTCTGATGTCCTGTTGCTGCAGGAAGTCTGTGGTGACTCTGGAAGTGTGTGGGCGAGCATTGTCCTGCTGGAGAGTGAGGTGGCCGTGCTGCTGGAAGTGGGGCACAACAACGGGCCTCAACACCTGGTCAATGTATCGCTGCGCAGTAACGCCATTTCCGCGACCAGGGCCAATGTCTAGGAAAACAATAGCCCAACAAGCTGATTGACCTGATTCCTCCCCATACCATAATGCTCGCACCTCCCCAAGCGTTGATCTCGTGGACGTTGTTGTTGGCATACCTGTTTGCGCCTCCTCCACACCCGGATTCGGCCATCAGCATGAGAACACAGTATCGGCTCTCATCCGTGAAAAGGATGCCCCTCCATTGCCGCCAGTTCCAGTTCCGGTGCTGCTGGGCCCATTGCAGTCGTTGTTGCCTATGTCTTGGAGTAAGAACAGGTCGCCTTACGGGGCGGCGGCAGTGCAGGTGATGTTCTGTTAATCGACGCCGCACAGTTTCACCAGAAATTGGTGCACCATGCCTGCCAATGGTGTTTCTGGCCGTTTCCATTGCATAAGTGAATGGCTCACGCAGGTGATGGCGGTCAATCGCCCGATCTTGTCGCGCAGTCGTTACATGGGGTCTGCTGCTTCGTGGGTTGTCCCGAGCGTCGCAATTTGCCTGGAACCTGGCCCACAAACGACAAATTGTAGAAACAGCCACGCCAAACGCAGCTGCGACTTGTGCAGCACGGTTTCCGGCTTAGAGTCGCCCTATGGCTCTTTCTCTGTTTTTAGTGCTCAGTCTTGGCATTCTGGTCATGTGGAAGTGATTGCTTTGCCAGGGCTAACAGCCTGGGTTTTTATTCCTAGTGATGTGGAATACTGTTCAAGCGAAAAGATTGACATGACTGTTGCATTCGCCTTGCACATTCAAAAACGCGCTTCCATGTTCATGCGCCGGTGTGAGCTCATTTCTAGTGACACTGACCTGATTTGCACGTGCTGCACACTAGTGTAATGCTGACTCATGACTGCATGGAATATATGGTCACAGCGCACCTACAGTGCATTAATTATATTCACCCCTACCTACCCCTCCATTTGCGTTTCTTTTGTGGCTCAGTATAGATCAAATAACATTTTTATAAGGCTTTCATTACAAAATACTGCATCTTCCATTTCAAGTACCTTTAATCGATAACGTACACATCTTATAACATTAATTTAAATGAATTGGATATGTACTGTTCTGGCACAAATCAGATCATTTGGTGTTTGGGCAAACACGCCTAAACATTTCTCCAAGGCAAATAAATGGAATTTTTCGCACAGTAGCACAGCCTTTTCTGCGCCCATACTTCAGCACATAGTGTACAGAAGGCTGATTTGAGAATCAGTCAGTGAGATTTATTTCCTAACCTAGATAATCTCTGCATATCCACAACTAAGCATGCTTTGCTCTGCTCTCTCTCCCTCTCTCTCCCTCTCTTCTCTCATCCTCTTCTCTCCTCTCTCTCTCTCTCTCTCTCCTCTCTCTCTCTCTCTCTCTCTCTCTCTCTCTCTCTCTCTCTCTCAAGTGTGCGCGCATGCGTGCATGTGTGTGTGTGTGTGTGTGTGTGTGTGTGTGTGTGTACTTGTATTTCCGTCTGTCTTTCTGTACGTGTGTGAGCGTGAAGAGAGAAAGAGAGGAGAGAGAGAGAGAGAGAGAGAGAGAGAGAGAGAGAGAGAGAGAGTGAGTGAGAGAGAGTGCATGTGTGTGTGTGTGTGTGTGTGTGGTGTGTGTATGTGTGAGAGAGAGAGAGAGAAGAGAGGAGAGAGAGAGGAGAGTGTGTGTGTGTGTGTGTGTGAGAAAGAGAGAGAGGAGAGAGAGAGAGAGAGAGAGAGAGAGAGAGAGAGTCAGAGAGACAGAGAGACACTCATACTAGCAGTTATGACAGAAACAAGAGGAAATCCGCCTGACAGATACCGTTTGAAACCTGACGATGCGAGAAGTCCTGTTACAGTCCCCAGGATACTTCTACGAACACGTGACGCTGTGCATGCTGACATAAGTGAACTGCATGACGTCCAACGAGACTGCTACGTGCTGACTTTGCGTCGCATCACTGTTTTAGCTTCCCAGGCTGACATCTGTTGTGAACGCTTGCCTTGCTATTGCGACTTGTGATAGAGTCTGCACTACGTCCAAATTTCATACTTCGCACAGAGGGACTAACATCGTTAAAACCGTCAGTCTTATTGCGATCTTGTGATAGAGATCCTGCCTCCAAACATCACAATCAAAAGCAAGCAAAGAGCTGTGAACCTTCATATTGTAAACGTCAGTTTTCTACATCAGACATGCACGAGAAATAACTATGTTCTCCTATACTTGGATACAAAAAGCAGCAAATACTGGTGGACAAACACAAAGAGTGTTTGGACCGGCTGTGAACCAGACTACGACCCTCCCTCTCTGCGTCCAGGTAGGCCTGCCCTTTTGATTTTTTTACATCAGCCGGACGTGGCGGGTTTAGAATCATTATAGTCATAAATGACGTCACAAAGGACCACAGAGTGGAGATGAAAATCACCAATGGGACGAATAGACCCCACGACGGAAGTATTCAAGTCGTGCCATTGTCCCTACACCTTGGTGAGTACGGGGGCATCAGTAAGGATCTTAAGTATGTGTGTGTGTGTGTGTGTGTGTGTGTGTGTGTGTGTGTGTGTGTGTGTGTGTGTGTCATTCATTTAACGTCTTTCCACTAAACGTGATATTAGACGGGGAAAAAAATCGTGCCAAAAGTGAGATGGGGAAAGAAAGAGCGTATGTGCTTATGCTTGTGCACGCACACGTATGTGTGCATGTGCGTATGCACGTATGTGTGCATGTGCGTGTGCTCGTGTGTGTGTATGCGAGTATGTTTGTATACATATGTGTGTGCTTATATGAGTGCTTATATGAATAATAATGGTAATTACAAAACACTAGAATTTTTCAAATAAGTTTGAAAGGGAAAAAAAGCTAAAATTTTAACAAACTAATTAGCAACCATCTAGGCACAGAAACTTAACCTTTCTCAGTCCTTGTCACTTTTGAGCTTTGTACATTATTCCATCTTCCCTTCCCACATATATCCCCCATCCCGCCCCACACACAAAAAAGGAACCTATAAATACTTCCCCAATGGAGTGCGCTCCAAGCATACAAAAAACTCATATGTTAGAGCTGGTGACTCAAAGATGGCCTGTGCACTATTTTGCCTCAACACTGGAATTATTTTTTTCATGTCTTGACATGTAACAATATGATCACGTGTTATTTTCTTTTTACATAAACATACTATGTTTTTAACATATTTTGTTTTAAAAGCATCAAGTTTCCACCTATACATCATTGAAAGTATATTTTATTTAAACTAAAACCATGTTGAATGATTTTAATATCAAAAATATATAAATGATTTTGATTGTCATGTTCTCTCATTCTATCTTGAAAGTTTTCGAAATATATGTTTTAACTAAATTGCACTGCTCATGTACCGATAAGGTTAGGTTAAGATCTTCAGAACCACAGATATGTTTTGCTCCACGCTTAGCTGCCCTGTCTACTTTATCGTTGTAATAAAAGGAACAGTGTGAAGGAATCCAACAAAAGGATAGTTGGGTGCCTCCTTCAATAAGCATATGGATCAAACAGCTTATCTCAATAATCATTTCAGGCCTAGTATGCAAATTAAAATCTTTTATTGCCTGAAGGACTGATTTTGAATCTACACAAAACAGAGCTTGAAATATTGTTTTGGGGAAATTTTAAAAGGTAATTCAAAGCCATGAGTATTGCTGTTAATTCAGCTGTAAATATGGATATGTTACATTCAATGTAAAAAGATTTCTCCACCCTCAAGTCAGGGATTAAGAATGCACAACCTGTTTGCTTACCAATACATGAACCATCTGTGTATATTTTTAATTGGTTAGTGTATTTCTCGTCCATATGACACTTAGTATAACTTGCTAGCATATTGATATTTTCATCTTTTTTGATGTTGGTGTAATCAATATCAAAATGGGCTTTTTTTAAGTTCCCAGGGTGGAATAGGACAAAAAGATGGCCTGGGAGAGAAATTTTCTTTTTCTAAAGAAACCCCAGAATCTGAAATTATTTTTGATGTATAAGTTGCTATAGTTATTTGAGAAGTTATAGACTTTGCTCTTTTTGGAAAATCAAAATCTGATCTTATTTTGATTTCTGATTTAATGTGTGTTTTTCTAGCTGTACTTTTAATGACAAATTTACAACATGTTAAATCTCTACAATCATCTAGAGGAAGTACCTGAGCTTCATGATATGTACGTGACGATGATGCGTGCACAGGAAGCCCAAGGGCTAATTTCAACGCCTTACATTCAATACTTTGCAGTTTTTGTAATAAATATTTAGGCGCGTTGAAGAATATTTCTTGGGCATAAGTTATTTTTTATCTCATTAAAGATTTACATAGAGTACTCAATGTAGCTGGATCTTGCCCCACTTTTCTTTAGAAATGATTTTCAGAAAGTTTAATGTTTTTCTCGCCTTTGTTAATAAATATTGGATATGAAAGTTCCATGATAATTTAGATGTAAAATAAACTCCTAGAAATTTTATCTCTGTAACGTACTTAAGAGGAGTATCATCCAATGTGAAAACAGGCATACTTTCTGGGTTAGATCCACTGTTAAAAAGAATCATATTTGTTTTTTCGGTTGACAGACTTAATCCATTTAGCTTCATATAATCCACCATCTTATTTAGTTCTCCTTGATAGATCTTTTTGACGAATTTTATATCTCGCTGTGAAGTTTTTTTTTTAACGTTACATCCATCCACATGCATATATCATCTGCATATTGGACAAAAACAACTTTTTTTTTGATAATTTGTTTGGCAGATCATGCATTAATAACGAGAAGAGAAGTGGCGCTAATACTGACCCTTGAGGGATTCCATTGAAAGTGTTCTACTTGTGGAATATGTTTTTCCTACTCTTGTTCTTATTACCCTATCCTTTAGAAAACATCTGACATAGTTGTATATATTTCCTGTCAAGCCAATGTTTTTAAGTTTATTCAATAGCTGAAAATGCCACACTTGGTCGTAAGCCTTATTTATATCAAAAAAGGTAGCAAGAACACATTTTCGTCTAGCAAACTGTTTCTTTATATTTGTTGATAATTTCACTAAATTTCTGTAGTGGATCGACCTTTCTGGAAACCAGCTTGATTGATTGGTATGATGTTATATTTTTCGCAGTAATGTACAAGTCTATTCAAAACAATTCTTTCTGAAAGTTTACATACATGTGAAGTTAATGCAATGGGTCTATAATTCTTAGGATCCTTTGTAGATTTTCCTTGCTTATGAATTGGAACAATAATCGACTGTTTCCATATTTTTGGCATAACACCATTGCTCCAACACGTACTAAATAATTTATGAAGAAACTCTACAAAATGTTCAGGCAAATTTCTTAACATTTGATTAGATATTGCATCTAAACCAATAGATGATTTTCTTAATGGTATGGATCTAATGGTTTCTTTTACTTCTTGGATAGTTATAGGAGCATTGATATTGTTACTATTGTCTGCTGTACATTCATCATGTGCTTCACTACCTTCTTCTTTCTCTTGTATATTTGGTGAGTACTTGTTAGACCTTCAGAGCGGCTTACCTTAGCAAATATGTTTACAAAGGCTTCTGCTTTCTCATCAGCACTAGGAAGACTGTTGTTATCTATTGTTATAGGGTACTGTGTCGATGTTAATCCATTTTTCATAGCTTTCAGTTCCTCCCACACTTTACCAATATCTTTATGATTTTTAACTTCAGAGTTACAAAATTCATTCCAATGCTGCAGCTTTGCGTCATCTATGACATCTTTACTTTCTTTATCTGCCTTTTTCATTTCTTTATGACTACTTGCTGATCTCTTTTTACAATAAATCTTGAATCTTTCTTTTTTCTTTTCATTGGCAGTTTCACATTTTGTGTTCCACCATACATTTCCATTATGTTTTTTTGACTTTGTGTTTTTTATCTTCGGGATCGACCTTGTCAGCTGCTGCTAAAATATATTTACAAAATGCAGTGTATTGGTCATCTACGTTTTCATTAGCTGAGAACACTATGTCTATGTTGTTAAGATTGGTTTGAAAAAAGACCAATCTGCTTTTTGTAAATATATTTTGGAATAATATCTTCTGAGATTTCCTGTTCTAATATGTCATTCAACGATATTATTATTGGAATATGATCTGATCCCAGTGGATTATCTCCTGTTTCCCACATTGAGTTTTACAAGTGATGGAGATGTAAAGGTTAAATCAATGGCTGAGGGGTTATGTGTGGCTATATCTGGAATGCGAGTAATATTTCCATTATTTAGCAAATATAGATTAGAATCAGCTATGTTATCTAATAATCTATTACTTGTAACATTTAAAAGCAGCCATGGTCCCAAAAGGCGCTGTGCATTAAAATCTCCTCCAATGACCCATTTGTCTCTTTGGTCTTGAAACCCTTTTAGCCATTCTGTATTCGCATCATCAGGTCCTTTTGGAAGGTAAATGAAGAATGTTCAATATCAAAGAAGAAGTAAATTAACCTATTGCTGCACAGCATGAAGCAGAAGGGATGTTATTGGATACTGGTGGAGTTCTTTCGCAAAAAACCAGGCTTCACGACATAGATAGCTGTTGTATTCGGTCCGCACATTGTTCATAACTGGTGTGTGTGTTGTGTGTGTGTGTGTGTGGTGTGTGTGTGTGTGTGTGTGTGTGGTGTGTGTGTGTGTGTGTGTGTGTGTGTCTGTGCATTCGGGGCGTGCGTGCATGCATGTGTGTGCGTGCGTGCATGCATGCATGCGTGCTGCATGAGTGAGTGTGTGTGTGTGTGGTGTGTGGTGTGTGTGTGTGTGTGTGTGTGTGTGTAGTGTGTGTTTTGTGTGTGTGTGTGTGTGTGTGTGTGTGTGTGTGTGTGTGGTGTGTGTGTGTGTGTGTGTGTGTGTGTGTGTGTGTGTGTGTGTGTGTGTGTGTGTGCGTGCGTGTGTGTGTGCGTTTGGTGCATGCGTTCGTGCATGCGGCGTGGTGCGCGCGCGTGCGTGTGTGGTGTGTGTGTGTTGTGTGTGTGTGTGTGTGTGTGTGTGGTGGTGTGTGTGTGTGTGTGTGTAGGTGGTGTGTGTGAAACTTCTTTTTCCTTTATAACACGAGACAATTGTATTGCAGATCGTGTTTACTGGTTGGCATGCCAGCTATTATGGATCTGTTTACTTTGATAAGGAAATGATGTTAACAAATCAGTAGTACAAACGCCTTTTCAAAACCTGCTATATCTGGCCATTCACGACTCTGTTCAGTACCTGTAATAATGACTGAGAGCAAAGGTTTTTCATCAATCATTTCCATCTTCTGCAAGAGTTGTTTCTTGCTATTGCTGTCAACGTCCCTCTCTTGGTCTGGGTACACATGCTTCTTTCACTCCATGACCTGTTGCCTTTAAGGACACTTCCAGATAGATCTTAATTATCTACATGATTATGTCTGGGGGGAAACGTGCTTCAGTATACACATTTTCAAATTAATTTATCTATTTCTTCTTCGTCTTCGTCTTCGTCTTCGTCTCCTTCTTCTTCTTCTTCTTCTTCTTCTTCTTCTTCTTCTTCTTCTTCTATTGCTCCTATGTGATCATTTAAAAAAACACACCAGGATTTGTTTTCTTGGGGGGGGGGGGGGGGGATGCCTGGCATTTGGCAGAAGTAGCAGACTAGCTAAGGTGTGTGTGGGGGATGTCATATAGAAAATAAATCAGTCATTCCAGCAGAACCATGTGTGTGTGTGTGTGGAGAGAGAGAGAGAGAGAGAGAGAGAGAGAGAGAGAGAGAGAGAGAGAGAGAGAGAGAGAGAGAGAAGAGAGAGAGAGAAGAGAGATAAGAGAAGAGAGAGAGAGAGAGAGAGTTGCATACGAATACAAGCATAACAACATAATAACAAGAGGGCAGGGGGTAGGAAACACACACACACACACACACACACACACACACACACACACACACACACACACACACACACACACACACACACACACACACACATGTAGTCACATAGGACATACCTACTAAACAGAATAACATGCATTTCAAGTACAAAACACTTTCTTAATAGTCAGGTTTATACATGGGCAAAGAGAGTGGTGGGGGTGGGGATGGATGTATTATGGGGTATGCAAGTATTGGCACATAAGTTGACTGAATTGATGGTGGGTAAAGGTTGATATGCATTGGTGTAGTTTGGTTGACTCAGGGAGCGAGTTCCATTGACAGGAACTTGAACATGTTAAACTGGATTTGAATAAGTCAGTTCTTGAAACAGGGATATGGAGTTTGTATAGAGTCTTTGAAGAATTAATTGAGAATCTGTGAAATAATGTTGAGGGTGCCTTCCCAGACACAATCCTGCGCATTATGATCCCTTTGTTGTATTCTAATCTCAGACTTAAGGGGGAAGGGGGGGGGGGGACTTGCACCTTTTTTAGAATCTGACTCCAGGAGACTACTGCTTTTTAGAAGGACCAATGTGAGTGCTCACTTGTGTAGGCTTAGCAATAGTTTGAGGGTGTTAGCGCTAGCACAATCCCATAGAGTAGACCCACAGTCTATGCATGATTGAATATGAGACTGGAAAAAGAGCTTTCCTAAATGCAGGTCGGGGAAGCGTTTGACTTTGGTGAGTTAATAGACTTTCTGTGAAACTTCCTTGCACTCTGAGGTTTTATCGGCTTGCCAACTAGTCCTGTTGTCAATTATCATTCCTAGAACTTTGAGGTATGCAACCTGTTCAACGGGTTCATCTTTAAGATGTACGAGAGGAAACTTAATAGTGATACTTTGTCTTTTTGGCCTGCTTGTGAGAAGCATGGGTTTAGTTTTTGAGGGTGAAGTGACAGTTCATTTTATTTTACGAGATCATTCCCATTTCTTGTAAAGTTTGTGCAAGAACAGAAACATCAGAATATTTGGCGTATATTGTTGCATCATCAGCAAAGAGGTCACAGGTGGATGTGATATGGATATGTAGATCATTGATGCAAATTGTGAACAGTAATGAACCCAGGATAGAGCCTTGTGGGACGCCATAGGAAAGTGTTTAAAATGAAGAGAGGTTGTATTGATTTTTACACACTGTTGGCCATTTGTAATAGGAAAAAGCCTAAGAGTATCTGTGGATAAGCCATACAATTTTAGTTTTCTAAAAAAGAGGGTTATGGTCTATCACATCAAATGCTTTTTTAATCAATGAATAGGACATCATATATATATATATATATATATATATAAATATATATATATATATATATATATATATATATATATATTATATTTGTTAAAATAGGTTTTTTTTAAATAGAATCTACAAATTTGTTTCGAGCGCGTTGCGCTGTCATCAGGATGGTTTTTGGTTTGCCCACCGCCGATGTTATATAGCGTGTGGGCTCCCGTTTGCGGTTGTTTGCACGTGCAGGTTGGCTGCACGTGTTTTTCGGGGCTTTCAGGTTTTTGTTTTTTGGGGGTATTCACTAACAACGATTTCCATTTATGCCTGCAGTTGTTCACTATTTCTGTTTTGGTGTTTAAAGTTGCTAAGTGTGGTTTGCATAGTATTAACCATTTTTCAGTTAAACATAGGTTGCACCTTTTTGAAACATTGCTGTATGGTGATGCTCTTTTTATGATTTTCCAGGATATATTGTAGCTTGTTTTTGCGTCTTTAAGTTTCCAGATATATTTGCTCAGTTCTGTTTGGTTTTTATATTTTTCTTTATTAAATGACTGTTTGTGGTTTGCTTATCTGGTTTTGAAGTGGTTTTCAGTGATCCCTATGTATGTTTCTTTTTTTCATTTTCTGATGTCACAGTGGCTTGGAAAACAATGTTGTTGTAAAGGCTTTTTTTGCTCGGGGGGGCACTGCTTTTTTTGATCATTGAAAGATTTTTTTTCTCCCCCTTCTTTGCTGTGTTTTTTCATTTTTATTAGATGCGTCTTAAATTTTTGGGTTTGGGATGCATGAATCAATATTTTGGACGGTGTTTTTGTTAAATTTTTTTTATTTATTTTGGTTTTTTGGGGAAACGAGGTTGTTAAAATTTTAAAGAATTTTTTCCCTTGTTTGTTTTGATTTTTCCGTCGTATGGGGGTTGTCCCATGTGATTTTTCTTTTCCTGAAACCTTTAAAAAAAAAAAATAAAAAAACGTGAAAACCAACCCACTGAAAACACTGCAACGGGCCCACACGCTTTTAAACCCGGGCGGGGGGCAACCCAAATATACCCTGAAGATGGCCCCCAGTTTGAAACAAATTTGTAAGCATTTTAATACCCTTTTTTTAATATTATTTTAACAAATGTTTTTCCCCAAGGGGTTGGCGTTTAGAATTTTTTTTAGGCTGTGCAACTGCTTTCTCTCTCTCTCTCTCTCTCTATTTTAAATTTGGTATATAAAATATTAAAATATTATAATATATATATGTATATAATTAATATATATATATATAATATATATATATAAATATATATTTTTATATATTTAATATTATATTTTCTTATAAACAAAGTTTGCTTTTATTTCTTAGATTGAAAAAATAGGGGGAGAACTAAATCTGCAGTAATGATAATTCTGCCTAATAAATGTGCTTAATGGGTGAAGGGGGAAAAAAAATGCTTCTCAAATGACCCTTCAGAAAGCTTATGTCTATCCCCAAGGGAGAAGACACCCCAAGGGGGGGAAACCAACAAAACTCCTGGTCAGATACCGAATTTCGATAATGAGTGTTTTCCCTCAACTCCGAAAGGTGGTTTTGACCCTTCCCTTTTGGGTTTTAAAAGAATGACACAAAAAAGCTGGTTGCAATCCCGTAGTATGTTTTTTTGAGTTGTCAAAAAAACCAAACCCAAAGGGCCATAAGAAAAAAAAAAACAGAAAGAGCAGAAAAAACTACATTTTCTTGTGAAAAGTAGAAAAATAAAAAGACAACCTCTTAAGAACAAATGCTAGGGCCCTTTTGGAATGAATCCACAAGGGGCTAAATCCCAAAAACTATTAAATTCCAAGTTAAATACCGGCACCATTCAGCAAATACAGAGCAGCTTAGTGTTGCAAAAACTGCAAGAAAATACTCAATTATAAACGAAACTTGCCCTTATGTTTTGATTGAAGAAATGGGGGGAAAAAAACATTATACTGCAGGGAATAAATTTTGCCCAACAAAAAGTAGTGCTTGAATGAGTAAAGGGGGAAAAATAAAATAATGCTTTTCAAAAAAACCCTTTGCAATTTATAGTCCCAAAAAAGGAGAACATCTCCAATGGGGGAAAACTCACTAACAAAAACCCTGGGAGATACCGATATTTCGAAACCTGATTTTTTCTCCTAGTGACCACGGAAAGGGGTAATTTGATCCTCTCCTTGAAGAAACCTCTTTGCCCCGAAAAATTGAACTTGTTGGTAATGTTTGTTTTTTCCCCTTGGAAAATTTAAAGAGAAAGGGGTCTCTGAACCCTAACTTTGTCGTTTTTTTAGGGGAGACGGGTCACTGTACATCTGAAAAAGAATTTGTGAAAAGGGGGAATGAATTGAGGTGATTGGACTTTTGTTTGTTGTTGTTGTTTTTATTGTCATATACATTTTACCACTTTTTGTGAAAAAAGTGTTTTTGGAAAAAGGGAAAAAGGAGAACATATTAAACCCCACCTCCAAAAGGAATGAGGCGCACAAGGCCAAAATTGTATTTTGGGTTTTTTATTTAAAGAAAGGATCAGAATTTTTAATTTTGTGTGGGGGGCCCTGTTGTGCTGTTTTATGGTGACTGGTGGTCGTTTTTTTAGTTTTTTTTTCTTCGTTTCCTATGCCACCTTTCTCTTTTCCAAAATAACCCCTTTGGAAGACATGAAACTTCTTATCTGTGTTTACTTCAACAGTAATCTGTCAGGTTTTTTTTAGCTTTTTCCAATTCGCAAACTTTAACAGTATAAAGATACAAAATCACTCACTGTAAAAAAACAAAAACAAAAAAAAAAATAAAAAAAAGAAAAAGAAAAAACCAACAAATAAAAATCCTAAGAACGTAAAAGCCGGGGTTTATAACACTGTCGCCGTGGAATTGTATCGCAGCGACAGCATTTCACGTGAAATATGTTGCAGCACAATATTTCTGGAAAAATTTTCGCGCGACAAATTTTTCACGAAAAAAAGTCCTATGAATATGTAGCGTTCATAAAATGCAGTATTTTCCCGGGAAATATGTCGCTGCGCCATTTATGAGCGACGTATTATTACGACACCCGGATTAGCTCACCGCCTCAACCCTTTCGGGGGGCTGACCCCAATGCCCCATTATTACGTTCCTGACAAGTAAATTTAATAACCAAAAAAAATAACGATTTTTTTTTTCAAACAAACAATGGTTTGGATTTCTGTTTTCAAACTAATTTTCAAAACTTTTCGATTTTAGTTTTTTTTTTTAAAACCCATGTTTTTTTTGCATTTTTAATAACATCAATTTTACGCATACATTATCAAATGCGTCTCTGTCTTTAAGTAAATAAAACTACAGTCTTTAACTTTCTCTAAAATCTTTTAAAACTGAGTTATATTTTTGACAAAAAAATCCACACATTTTACCCCACATGTTTCCCATGAAAGCCATTTTGAAAAAGTTTTTCCCTTTTTTTAAACTATGTCCTTTCTCCCGAAAAGTCACCCTATAATAAATAGTGCCCCTGCGTTCCTTTTCAAACTTTTTATAAAAGTGTTTCAAACACTCACTTTTTTTATTGCTAGGATCAACAAAATTTTTAATGTCACATCGGGAATTTTTTAAAAAACCTTCCCTTTCATGTTTAAGTTTTTTCCCCTTTAAAGGTGTTGGGCAAAAAATCACAATATATAAAAAATTTATAGCGTTAAAAACTTTTTGTAAAGGCCTGGGAACAAATATTGTTTTTCCACCCCGGTCTGTCCACAAATCAATGAAAAATTGAGATTTTTTTATCTTAAAGTTTAAATCGGCATTGACCCCAAAGTCGTCTGCTCCATAGTTTTTAACGAATTTAAATTTTAAACCAGGGTTTTGTTTTTATTTTTTTCGTCAAAAAAGTTCAGCTTTAAAAAAAACCTTTAAATCTAAAGGGGTAAGATTAATCCAAAATCAGTTCTTGATTTGCTTCTATTTAGACTAAAATTGTTTTTTTCACTGGTTTTAATGACCTTAAAATCCTCACCATTGTGGGAAAATGACGCGGTAACTTTAAATTTTTTTAACGTCTAAGTTTTTTCAGCTAAATTTGAAAAATTCCCCCTTTTAAAAGGACGTACCCCTAAGCCCAAACCCCCTCCCCTTTACTTTTAAACAGAAATTTAAATTATTGGAAGTGTTCCCAATTTCATTTTTGGGAAAGAACTTAATTTTGTAGAAAAATCTTTCAAAAATATTCTTTTTGTGGGGGGGATTTTACTGTTTTTTTTTCCCCCCGGTTTTTTTTCAATTCTTTCCGGGGGGGCTATTTTTCTGGGGTAAATTATATGTAAAGGACCTGAGTTGAATGCTTTTCTGAAAAATTTTTTGACGGTCAAAAAAAAGTTTAAAAGGGTTATGAATTCAAATTTTTTTGTCCCATTCTAAAAAAAGGGGTTTTAAGGCCCCTTTTGGGTGCGTCGGGTTTTGGGGGAAAAAATTTTTTTTTTCATTCGGTCCCGCAATTTTTTTTCTACAAAGCATTTTTCTTGTTTAGGAAAAATTTTTTTCTGGGCGCCAACCCTTTTTTTTTACGTTTATAATAACCCTTTGCGTTTCCCCAAAAAAAAACAAAACCCTATTTCCCGTTCTGTTCAAAGTCCCAAAAGTTGAAGGCTTTTAAATTCTAAAATTTTTACACCCCTCAGGGTAATTTTAGCTCCCAATTTTTCGGTCCCCGCGACAAATTTTTGTTAAAAACCCCTATTAATTTTTTTTCTAAAAAAATGTGAGGGGGTCACATTTCACGAAATTTTTTTTGCTTTTTTCTGCAAATTTTTTTATTAAATTTATCCCACCCCCCCAAGCTAATGTTTTTAAAATGTAAAATTAGGGGAATTTTTATAATTTCATAATGAAATGCAGCTTTTTCCCAATTGGGAAAAGCTTTTAAAAAAGTTGAGGGTTTTCCCTCATATAAAAATTTTAAACAGTGCTAAACTCACTAAAAAGAAAAATAGAGTTTTGAAATTTTAATGAAAGATTTTAAACGGGGTTTCCCCCTTAAAAATAATTTTGTTTGGTTTTAAACCTTAAAAACTATGAATGGGTCGATTGGCCCTTTTTTTTAAGCCTAACATTTTAGTTTGCTCTCCAAACAAAAAAAGTTTAACCCACTTTCTTTTTTAGGGTTTTAAGGTAACATTGTTTTTTTGTTTGCATGTTAAGTTTGGGGATTTTTGTCGAAGTTATCATTGTTCTTTTTGTGAGCAAAACCCCTTAAAAAACCATCAGGGTTTGGGGTTAAATGGTTTTCTATTTTCCTGGATTATCATATTTTTTTAAAATTTTTTCTTTTTTTGGGTTTTACTTAAATTAAAAACCCTACAAATTTGTTAAAAAAAATTTATGAAATGAACCCTTCGGTTTTTGCAATTGGTATCAATAGCATTTCTAAAAACGAAAAAGGACGGTCTTGAGTTGTTATTGTTACAAACATTTTTTAAAACGAAATAAAAATGAGTGCATTTAAATATACTGATGCAAAAATATTCTGTTGGGGCCGCACTACAATCTTTAAAATATAAACAACTGATACTCTTGACATTTCTGTGACTCAGTCTGACACCTTTCAAGTAAAGGTTAGTACTCCATTGAAGAGCTATCTTAACCCTCCTATTAAAAACGACTACATCCCAAAAGTGTGGTTTAGTCATCCGATGCAGTTTTACCAGAACCAGTTAAACTTTGCTGTGTTTTGTGCATCAACTGGGTGTGGAGTGTCGTATGCTGATCACTTAAATCATCCTGATCCTTTGGTGAGGTCAGTGTATAGATTTCATTTTTTACACTTCAGACGTATTTTTGTCTGAACTGCAAGCTCCATTACCAAATGACAAACCGTTTAATCCATTAGCAACAGAATAGACATGAAGGCTTTTGAAAGGATCTGTAACGAATTCAATATTAAGGTCAAGACAGACTTTAGACAAAAGTTGGATCTTAATCATGGCTTAGGCACCCCTTATTTTTGGGGTGTGCACAGAAAGTATAACTATGACTGGAATCCTCCTTACACATCTTTCTCTTCAGGCACAGCTGTTCACCTCGGGTCCATAGAGCAAGAGCATAAAACAGCATGGACAACATTTATCTTAGACACTTCTAAGGGCCTAACTAAAGCAGGAATAGAACGAATAAACGACTCTGTTCGTACTTACGTTTGGTGTTTGCTAGGTTCGCAAGCACAAACGAGATCGAGCATAACTGATCTTCTATGGTTTTGATGCACAAAAACAATACTTAGCAAATTTAGAGGACGCCATTAATTCTACACTTGATTTACCTTCAAGTATTAAAAGATACCAAAATGTTTTACAATTGCAAGATCGAAAGTAGACTTTGTGTTGGACTGGTTATACATGCTGCCTTCTGACCTCAGGCTCCAGATAGGAACAATAATAAACTACAATAATGAAATCCTTGTGGCAGGCAATGATCAGAAAGTAGGAAAAAAACGAATAAATTCTGAGCCAGTATTATTGCAAGCAGTAAAAAAAAGATGACCCCCCAAGAATAAGTCATCCAAATCCCCGTGGTCCAACAAAGTGCATAAAGACCGTTGAAGACCACGAAGTCTAATAAATTATGACCATGAATATGAAAAGGCAGCACTTGTTTTTGATTAATGGCCTGGGTTTACTTGGTCTTTATCTTACTAAAAATTTTAACCCGACTATTATGAGAACTAATGACCATAAGTGCTCGGCCATAAAGCAAACTACTTTGCTTGCAGTTGTCAATAAGCCAGCTAACAAAACCCCCTAATATACCCGGTAATAGCGTTTTCCATGGGCTTTATGGCTAATTGTTTTGATAAACCGCATAGATGATGAACTGTTTTCTTACCCATGATTTATTAGGGGTGATGGAGGCGTTGGTGGTGGAAGGCACGGCTTTGCCCCCGCCGCCTGTAATAGCCATTCACCAGTGTACTTATTGCAAATCCTAAGTACGTTATAAGCTTATTAATGTGACTCTTGCTTTAAACAGTGTTCGTATTCGTTTGCGAGTGTGGTGTCTTCATATAAATTCTTTGGTTCGTTTTTCTTATTCTGTTCACTTGAGTTAGTAATTGTTTCTGGGATTATTAGACAACGCTTCTAGTCTTGTGATCTTGTTGATTCTAGAATTTTAGTCTTTGGGTTATTTTTTCTTTAATATCATGCCCTAAGTTGGCGTCATTCAGCTCAACGAGTTTTTCTTTTTCTCTTTTTATATCCTCATCTAGTTCACCAACAGTTTTGCTAATTGTTGTTAATTCTGCCTCTGTTGCTTCTCTAAAGCATTGATCAAGGGCAATGGTCTCGCATAGGCAATGGGGATATCATTAATGTTTTTATGCTGTTTCTTCTGAAAAACTGGTTTCTGATTCTATTACATTTATTATTTCACTGCTGATTGATTTAATTTCTTTAAGTTCCTTGTTTTGTATTTGGTTATCTGTTGGGAGTTTCTGTTGTGGGTTTTGAAGTTTTGCAATGATACCTATTAATTTTGGTTTAGGAAATGCTTAAGGCGATTTGATCTTCGCCCTATGTCTTTGTTTAATTGTAGTCATGCCTACAAACTTTGCTGCGTCTCGTTTTATCTGTACAAGCCGAACAGTTGTTCCGGTTGGGCCGCTTTTCACAAACTAATGGCCATTTTGATATACTTCAAAATCTATTAGGGTCTAAAACTTCAGGAGGTTCAAGGCCTAAACTTTTTGTAAAATGCTACGGCCGTACTTGCTGTTAATTCTCGCCGCATTGAGAGCGCTGAGCGATGCTGTTGTCAAAGCAGTCATTTCACTATGTCGTCGCACAGGATCAAAAACATATAATCTTCTTCACCTTCAATTCTGCCATGATTTTAAATAATTAACTTTTTATTTTTGTTTATAAAAAATGTCTCAAGCATATGGCTCATTTCTTGACCTGCATTGAAGACTGAAAAGAGCCTTTGGCCGTGTAGGGAAATAATCGGAATATTATGTTCAATTAATCCATATACTATTGATGCAGATCAAATTCTTACTGTCAAATTTCCAGACTAGGAGCAGATTGAAGTGATTGGGCCAGGCTCCTGAGCAACTTACTTGCAAAATAGAACTCGATTTCAGCAACTCAGTCCCAAAAAGGTCAGTTGTCCTGAATCTGGGGCGGGGCAATCGTTAAGAAAATTCTATAAAATACTTGAGAGGGCAAGAAATATTTTCTTTACACAATGCAGACATATTTTTGATATTCTGAATCTATGGCTAATCCGCGATGAAAGGGTGATCTTGCGATTTCAAGGAATCGAAAATAAAAGATTCACTAAAAAACAGAATAGGCGCCGCAGATGTTAAGACGGTACATGTTATGTTAGCTGTAAATTTTGAGTATGCGCAAATCCTTTTCTATTCCTTAGATTTTGAGTGGTTTATGCGCAATGTGAGCCATACTTTCATGGAGCATTAAAGGACAGATTGTATTTTAACTATACTTTTAATGAATACAAACGTGTTATCAGATCATCAGACACCGAAGAAACGTACAGCTTTTCTGACATCTCGTTAGGGTTTGACGTTGTTAGCAATCCCTAATTTAGCAAGGATGATTGGGCAATAATTTCAGTTCATATTTAGCAATAATATTCGAAAGAGTGATTCATAATAACATTTCCCAGACAGCAAGGAATGGAGCTATAGGAATTTTAGATTGAGTGCCGAAGGCAAGATCGCTTAAGGTATTTTATTGCTTTGTGAAGATGAAGTACCATTCAAAAAGTTGGTGAAGTGTGGAAAAGTTTATTAATCTAAATAACGAATAGTTCATGTTCGAGTGAGGGTATTCCTACCAAATTACGCTAGCGGGCTTAGCCTTTTATCATTTGACGAAAAAGAAAATTGTTTGGGGTGGGAGGTGTAGATGTCCAAACAGTAGACCTTGTGTCTAAAGATCTACACACTTCACAGTGTTAGGGCTTGATGATTATTTACAAAAAAAATACGGTTTTTTGGGATTGACCTAGATCGGACAGAGGATAATCAGGTTGCATGGTAGTGGGAGATTGTTAAAGACGGATAACATTCAAATTGATTAAGAAAAAGTGGCGATAAACACAGTAAATGTACATTTGTTTTTAACATAGGATGTGCCGCTGAATATTCAAGATTAACAGATTAACAGATACTACAATACTAAAATTTTTTTTATTTTTTAAAAAAAAGACATGTTGTAGGTTTATCCAAATTGCCTGACATCACAGAGTCCGCCAAAGAAGGGGATAGGTAGAAACCCCCGACATAACATCTTTCAGATAACAAACATTACACTAATGCTGCATGTACTAGAGACAAGACCTTTCAAAATACAGCAAAAACCAACGATGATATTTCTGCTGTCTTTAAATGCTGTTACTTTGTTAATACTGGAGCAATGCTATTAGTGCTCTATCTGCAGGAATAAAGTGTAGGCCTTTAGCAAACAGGCGTGGGTGCACCGCAGCCTTTTACTCTAGGGGTTTGTCTTTAACTCTTGGCCTGTGTTCATTAGCTGTAAGTGCTGCTAGCAAAAATTTAAAAAACTAAACTCAAAAGCACAATCTATGGTTAACTAATAACAAGCTGAACTTAGTTCCTTCAAACTGACAATAAATAAAGCACTAGTTGACCTCAAACATCACGGACGAGAATTTAGTCGTGTTACAGGCCGATTTTGATGAATATAAAAATACAAATTTGATCTTCATAAAAAGGCAAGGCAAGTTTTTCTCAACAGCCAGACACCGAGCTGATAAAAAAGGGAATGTTTAAAAAAAAGTAAACGAGTACATTAAGCTCTGTTCTAAACAGCTCACATTAAACTACATTATAGGGCGTTTATACTTTAGTTTATGAGTCAGGCAAATGAGACCGTTGATTTTGTCTGATTAGACGACTTGGAGACGACCCTGGAGTCGTTGTCGTTGTATTTTTTTTTATTTAAATAAATATTCTCCAATTATAAAAGTAAACCAACATGGTGAGATATATGAAGGACCGGAAGAATTGTTTGATGGAATGCTCGAGGGAGGAAGGTTTATCATAAGCTTTAATGAATTAATCTAGAAGGTCATTAATCCGGCAAACGTTACAGGCAAGTGTTGTTCATGCTGTTTCTCAAGTTCCAGGTTAACTAACAAGAGACCGCCAGTTTTAAGTAATGTTAGCTGTTTTAACGAATATAACAAATAAATGTAGAAAATCTAGAACGTCTGGGTTTCACTCTAAACAACTGGTCTTTCTTTCTCTAATGACTTAACACTGGTTGGGCAGACCAAACTGCGTACACAGTTTGTTGTTGGCAGCTGAAGAAAGCACCTGAGTGGCTCTGGATGGTCTGTGGGCGAAGTCTTAGAGGATCAGATTAAAACAGGCAAGTTATACACCGATTAGTAGGCAAAGGCTTAATTCCGCTACTCCAGCATTGTGCAAAGAGCTGTTCTAAAATAAAGAATTCAGACAAACAAATGTTTTATGTGGTGTGTTCTTGCAAGGCTGGCATTACGGCCGCAAAAAACGCAGGATTGAGAGTATCTAACTATGAACCTTATATCTAAAAAATGATCTTTAAATTTAGTGGAATATCCTTCCTGTTAGCGATGGACAAATTTGATCGTTTGAAGAACAAAAACAACCAATAACGGTGTAATGTATTTACACATGGTCTGTGAATTCAAATTTGGTGCCTATTAGAGTGTCTTAAAGACAGCCACAATAGGCGATCCAAGCAAAAAGCATGTGGGTCTTTACTCCTAATGTCTTCGCCAAAGGGCTACACATTACACTTTGATAGCACAAATGAGTAGACTAATGCAGCTACTTCAAAAAAAGGGCACAAACAAGAATTCTGTAAGAAATGTTTAACAAGAATTCTTCCGTTCAACCGCGCTTGAACTATAAAACATTGTAAAAGTTCTGTAGCTGTAATACCGAAACTAAATTACGCCCCCACCTGGACTAAAGTTAGTTTTAAGAACTGGAAACGGCTCTCTGGAATACCGAGTCCATATGTTGTTTACGCAGACTTCGGTCGCATATTGTTCCTTAGAAAGGTGCCAGAACCCCAGAAACTAAAAAACAGTTCTTAAGAGTAATCATCAGATTTGTTCATTTGCTTTATTCATGTCAGGTCAGATGGGGTCCATGCAGAGCCAGATTTCTTTAGAGGACCCGATGCTGCTAGTAAAATTTTACAAACGCATGCAGCAAGTGCGAATGATGTTCTATTAATCTGAATTTAATTGAAATCAAGATGTACGCCTAAAGAACGACAACGTTTGATCACCACACATTGTTGGATTTGTGGTTTGAACTAATGTCTATCAGTGTGGACGCGACAGCAGAGGAAGCCAATCAAACTGTAAGAGACATGATCACATTAGCGGAAAGTTCAGAGGAGCAGGCACATCAACGCAATTCTTCAACTAGGTTTGACCCAGCAAGTGGAAGTGCTCCATCTTCTTTAAAACTTCCGAGGTTACGACTCTCATCTTATAATGCAAGCAGTAACAAACGCATTCAGGGATAACATGCATTTGCACAGTAATCAGAAAAGTACATGTGTTTCCACTTTAAATAACATGTACTTTTTATGACTCTAGGCAACACCTGATGGAATCATTAGAGTCACTGGCTATGTCCTTATAGTCCTGCCAATAAACAGAAGGAATATGTTGACCCAATCTTGTTAGAAAGGGCGTTTCCTTATGAATACATGAACAGTTGGGAAAGGTTTGACAAAGACACATTCCGCCTAAAGTACGTGTTTCTTTCTAGTCTTAGAGAAAGGGCATTGTGATTATGTTTACCAGCATGCTCAGAAGCATGGCAGAGTTGAGTGTTAAAACGACGGGAGACTATCGTGATGATACTTGATGGCTGCGTTTGTTGTTGGCGACATTTTTGAAATATTACAGAATGACTGCATGAAACATTATAGTCTGGTTCCGCGCATTAAATTTCTGCGCCTGGGATGAGTTGGGAGCTTTTTTAAATTTTAACTGGGAGTACAGATTGATTTTATTGTCTGATTTACCTACTGATTTCAGATGAGTGAAAAAGGATTGCATGGAGAATTTCTATAGCGTCGCATCATTACTGTAAGCAAACAACAAATACTAGATGATTATGATTCAAGTAAAGGTCTACTATTAATGTATTTAGATTGCAAACAATCTGGTATGGCTGGGCTACGGCGCAATCCTTCTTTCCGTAACTTTAAAATGTGCTCAAAAGGGTGTGAAGACATTCAAAAATTGGTAGAAAAATACATGACTATTACAGCTGATCGTTAAAGAGGGCTTTTCTTGAAGTGACTTAGAATATCTTATGAATCTCCATGACCTACATATTGAATACCCATTAGCAAGCAGAAAGTTTCTAAAGATGATCCAACAGAGCCCCCTAAACTTGTGCCTAATTTCGAGGTAAAAAATAATATATGTCTGGTCATTTCAGTCTTCTACACTTTTATTTAGACATGGTTTTTAAAGCTTACTGCTGTCATCGTTATAATTGCTTTTTGATCAAGAACAGTCATGAACCCATACTCATGAGAACACTGAGATCAGAACTAAAATCCAAGATTGATTCAGAAAAAGACTTTTCAAGCTGATGAACACAGCTGTTCGGAAAGGATATGTAAAATCACTCAAGCGTAAAGATGTCAGATTGGTCACCAAAGAGAAATGAGGCAATTAAGCTGAACTTAAAACCTATATTTTTCAGTACTTTAGAAGATGTCTTGATCAGCTTTTTTGGCATAATGATAAAAAAAGAAAAGTCAAATTGGACAAACCTGTTTTTTTGGTTTACTGTTTTAGAATTAATCAAAGCTTTTGATGTTAGAATTTCTTTATGACTACTTTTAATAACCTTGTATCAGAGTCCAAAAGTACTTTACACAGTTACAGTTAGTTTTGTTATAGATATTCTACTGTAGACATCTATATTAAAGGACATGGAATAGAAGTAGCTAAAGGGCATGCGGGAGGTTGACACATCTGATTACCCTAAAGATTGCTGTGTCACATTCATCTGTTAATAAGAAGGTGTTTAGGAAAGATGAAGGATTGGATATCTGGAGGGGTGATTAAGGAGTTGTATTGGTTTAAAGGTCGGAAAATGTACAGTATTTCGAGCCCAGGAGAAAACCATTAAGAAGCAAAGGAATATCTGCGTGTTGTGCAGTCAATCATATCACATGCCAACTACAATGATGCTTGTTCAATAAACATACTTTTCATCATGACCATACGTAAAACTGATGATCGAATTTTACTTGAGATCAACACAAACACTTGTAACAAAAAGTTCTTGATACAGCACAACAAAAACCGTGTCATTGGTTAATCCAGGATTTTCATATGAATTGAGGGCACTGGAGAACGGCATAATTAATACCTTCTTATATTTTTCCTCAAGTTTTATATTAAGCTCATTGTACATATCATTAACCAATCCAGTCAAATTATTTTCTGTTTGATTGATGTGCTCTAATTTTTTTTATTATTTCAAGATATTCTTTTCACCATATCTGATGATTCAAAAATTTGGGTATTTGGGGTTGTAGGTGATTGGGATGTTATTGCCTTGTGCCGATAATATACACATAAAGGTTTCTTTAAATAATAGAATTCGTATCATATTATTCCGTATCACTTCCAAGTTCTCTTCATTTATCATTCTTGCCGTTCTGTGTTCCTTCCGAGCTTCCATTTTTAGTCTTAAAGATATTTATGCAAATTAAAAAGTAATTAAGCAACGGGAAAACTGTATCTGCGTGGGAATTATCTGCAGTTCTTCCTTCACAAAAGATCTTTGAGGTGCTGGATGTTTTGTTGTGTCAGTTTCGTCATAAAATAATACACGGGCGGAATTCATTTTTTACAATTCTTTTTTTTTCATATGGATCAACACTCCCAAACTGGTCGAGTTTGCCCTGATGCGAGTGTCCCCTTCTGCTTCCCCGGTAAATAAAGGTTACCTTACTTATAAACCAAACGGTAATAGTTTGTGGTTGTACTGGAGTCTTCTGCAAACATTTATTGTTTGTTTTTTGTGTGCTTTGTTATGGGTTTTAGCCCTTTAAATTCTTCATTGTTCCAGTGCGGCAAAAAACTCGAGGGGCGTTCTTCTAACCCAATTCAGTGTTGCGAGAATTGTCAATCAGCTCTCTGTGATACTGCGGAGGAAAAAAGTCTTTTTTTTTTAAAAAGAATAATGTTTGTTAAAGTTTAACTAAGCCTTGTGATTCTGAACTCTGGAATCGCCTATTTTAATGGTAACTCTTGTGTTTTATCAATAATTGATTTACTTGGGTTTTTAAATTCTTTTCCTTCATCGACTTGAATCGTGCGAAGATAAGTTAGCGGCCTCGTTGGTATATCTAGTGTATGGCAACAGCAACAGCAGAAGACCTCTTTTGTGTTAATGGTCTGCTTCTTTGTAATCTTGAAGCTATGTCAATGACTGTAAGTGCCGTTAATTAAATCTTTTCGTCTAATCGTATCATGGTGGGATAAATATAGGAAGGTCCATTTGATGGGTGTGTCGTTCGGTTTTGTATTCACAAAGTGTGGTCTCTGTTTTTGTCTAGGCGCAGCGTAAAATAAATTTGCCAAAGTGCTTGTTAGATAACATTCCATTGCTGTTTGTTCATGACTCCCGCATGCTTGGTTGCTTTTTTAGGCCGTTGATTCCTTCCAATTATCCTTTTGGCGAATAATAGTTTTGTTCATTTTTATTCAGCCAATATGATGTGCTACAAAATACACGTGGTCATACCAAGACAATAAAACACGATTGTCTTGCATCTTTTGTTTTTCTGATGGTTGATTAAATGTTCGCAGAATTGGGTGGGGGCAATGTCTCGTTGGGTTTGCTGTTACAAGAAAATATTCTTTTTTTGCTTGGTCAACGTCTTTTATTGTGTAGAGCCGCATGTCCTGTTTTTTCAGTTTGTCGTTATAAAATCTAATGCTCTTTCTCTGCTTTTCATAGTGATGTTGTGCGTGCGGACTGTTGCTCCATAGCTTTGTTATGTCTTTTTCTCGCACCGTCATCCGCAGTTTACTAAATGCGTAATTACTTCCGCTAAAGCAAGCGTATTCACTACTGTGCCGGCCTATTCATCATTAGAGTGAAGCCATTTTTATAATGTAATTTTTTTAATTTTACTATTGATACTGTCAGGAATTATTCATGTTTGTTATCTTGAAATCTTTCGTAGCAAATGAGCTGTATATAACAGCAATCAGCTTTGCCTGAGTCTTCAAGTCTAGTTTGCCAAGATCAGCCGGTTTTATTTTTAACAGGCTTTTTCAAGCATTGTGTATCCTACTACAACTTAGGCCTCCAATAACAGCTGATGTATACAAGGTGGTATAACTGTTTTTTCGGTGCTCATTTTTAAAATATTTAAAATAATTATTTTTAATAAAAAACATGACAGCGATGATAGATTTACAGTACCGGGCAGGACTAAACCTTCCTGAACTATGACTAAAAATGAACAAGTGGATGGACAAGCTGTTATGCCAAAAAGGAAGACTGTTTTTCTTTGGCAGCATGTGGGGAAAACAAAACGTTCCATCGGAAATGAATCAGCATTGGAACAGATTCAACAAAATGTCGCCACAAGACATTGGGAAAGTATCTTAAACAGGTATGTAGCGCAGCTGGGATCAAGAATGGTAAACAAGTGGCGGGCAAACGGTGCTTAGTTTGATCACTAAACTAGTCAGTAGATTTGCTCCATTGATTCTGAAAAGAATTTATGTATGATTTAACGCAGCAGGATCCAGTTTTACAAGTCATTAGGTCTCTAGGATGTGTTTGTATTACAGATTTGGAACATTTTTGTCCCGCTATCATGGGTTTAATTACTTTTAATCATATAGATTTTGTTTCCCTAAAAAAATGACCGAGCAGATAATCAGCAGAATCAGAAGAAAACATTGATTCAGGTGGAGAAAGTGACCAGTAAAAAAGCCTCCTAATCCTGGGCGCGTTGCAGAAGGAAAAAATTAGCAGAGTTGGAAACAAACAAAGAAAATTACAGTTACAATCCAGATTATAGCCCTAATTGAAAAAATAACACGCCATCACCAACGTTGTTTATGCAGCTATAAAAAACCAGAACAAGAACAAGTTGATTCAAGGCTGCACACCAAAGTCTTCATGGAATATTGAACTTAAAACAGTTGTCACTTTGAGCGCCATTGCTATTGGGGTGGTTATTACGTTTATAAAATATATAAACAACGACAGCAAAAACCAAAGCAGTCAAAAAAATCCCAACCACTAAATACAGAAGCCAAACAAAAAAGCATGCCAGAACCCCCACAACAAAAGATCATTTTGATCCATTTCAGATGCAATAATACTTTAAGAACTTAATAAATAATTATAAGTTGACTTGAATAAGAACTTGGTAGAACTTAGAGGATGACTTAGTTATGATCTTGGGATGACTTGAGTAAGAACTTAGAAGTGACTTGATCAAGAACTTATTAAGAACTTGAGGTGACTTAAGTAGAAACTTAGAGTAACTTAATTAAGAACTTGGGGTGACTTGATTAAAAACTTAATTAAGAACTTGGGGTGACTTGATTAAGAACTTAATTAAGGACTTGGGCGACTTAATTAAGGACTTGGGGTGACTTATGGCATGATCTGGATCACACACACACGTGCATACACACAGAAATCATTCACACAATAGACGGGATGGTGCGTGTGGGGAAAGTGAGGGGCTTTTTGTGGTTCAAACTTGAACGGCGTAAATTCGAGACAGCCGCCAAAAGCCCTTATCAGAGTCCTGAATCAATAATCACAGGATCTCTTTCAAAGGCAGCCTTTGTAAGTGAAGCGGAGCATAGGCATGCGTTGAAAACGACAAAGCAGGCAACTACTGCAGCAAAAAAGTCTGATCTCCTCACTGCTGATAACCTTTGACCGCTCTAGCTGGAGCGCTGGAAAAACATCTTGCCACTGTGACCTTTGACCGCTCCAGGGTGGAGCGCTAGTTCTCTCTCACTGCTACAAGAAATGCTATCGATCATGCATGATCGTTACTATATTTAGAGTCATGTCATACTACAGTTCAGAAAACTTGTCAGGTAGGTAACCGGGTTATTTTAGAATCACGTCAGCAGCAATTAGTAAGATTTGCTATCGATCATGCATGATCGTTACTATATTTAGATGCTTACACACAGTCTAAGGCTGAGGACTGTTGACGCTGTGTGTGTGTGTGTGTGTGTGTGTGTGTGTGTGTGTGTGTGTGTGTGTGTGTGTGTGGTGCATACGTGTGTTGTGTGTGCGCATGTGTATGTCAGCTCAGGCTTTGCTAAACAAGACTGTTACAAACTGTGTAATACAGGTTGGTTTTACTCGTTAATGCGCTTGCCCAGTGGAATCAAGTCTACTGAGCATGTGCAATTGCTGTGATAAGAGTTTCTTTCAATTTCAATAGGCTGACGGGCTTTACAAATCCGACGGAGCACAAGTGGAAAAGAAGACTCTTCGGGCAATGTAAAATTTCCGAGTTCTTAACTCAATCCAGTTGTAGGTACCAAGCATTCTTCAATTTGTTTGTCTAATTCTTGCGTATTCTGAGAATCATTCGAACTGAGAGAATTGTCACTTTCCATTTTGAGAGATATCAGATATTAACACGCACAGCAGAAATATGTCCACACACTACAGTTGTCGCCAATCCAATCCAAAGTTTTAAACTCAATCACTTTTCTTCCCAGAAAACATACACGTCTTCACAGATCGACGCCGGCAAGAAAAATGACAAAACAGCTAAGGTTGGTTGCCGACGTCAACAACAGTGCGGGGGCGGATGTGACGTCTTTTTACTATCACATGATTAAATCTTGACTTACGATAGGAGAATGTAAGAAACATGTCTATATCTGTTTTACCCCAGGCGGGAATGACTGAGCAAGATCCTTTCAACCACTGTAGAAATCTCGCTATTCAGAACTGCACTATGGGGTATTTAACTCTCGCTTTTCATGTTTGCTGACTGGCTTTACAAATCCAACGGTGCACGAGTGGAGGCCGCTAGCTTGCTTTAAATGCGTCTTTTGAAATCTCTGGGGGAGTGGTGCGCTTCACTGCATGCCTTTAAAAAAAAAGCCTGCATAAGCCAATCTCTCTCACCTGCAGTGTGTGTGTGGATTTTATGTCAGAAAATAACTCAGTTTTAAAAGACTTTAGAGAACAGTTAAAGACTGTAGTTTTATTTCACATGAAAGACAGAGACGCATTTGATGAATGTATGTGCGAAAATGATGTTATTGAAAATGATCAGGAAAAACGCAGGATTAAGCAAAAACTAAAATCTGAAAAGTTTAGTAAATTAGTATTGAAAACAGATAACCCTACACAGTATGTTTGTTTGTAAAAAAATCGTTATTTTTTTTGGTTATTGAAGTCTTACTTGTCAGAGAACGTAATAATGCCGGCATTAGGGTCAGCCGCCCGAAACTGGTTGAGGGCGGTTGAGCTAATGCCGGCATTATTACGTTCTCTATCCTTGTAATAACAATAATAATAATAATAATAATGGGGATTTATATAGCGCCTTCCACGGCACAAGGCGCTTTACAAAGGCAGAAAAAAATACAATTGCTAAATGTAAAGAAAATGCATTGAAAACGGCTCAGAAATGAAAAACAAAGGCTCTCTCCCATTATCTCCACGCGCACACACTCTCACGCACAGACACACAATACACAACAGCCGCAACAAGCACAAATACTAAGCGATCCACAGAAGCAACAAGAGTCAATCAACTATCTGGTAATGACTGTCTTCTTAGTATTGTTTGAAAAGGTGGGGTTTTTAGGAGGTTTTGAAGGAAGAAAAGGTTTGAGAATGTCTTAAGTCATAGGGGAGTTTATTCCAGAGTTTGGGAGCTGCGTATGAGAAAGCTCGTTCGCCATGCTGTTTATGATGGGGATGGTAACTGGGAAAGCGGAAGGTCCTGGTGTCGGTGGAGGAGCGGAGCGTTCGTGATGGGACATATACTTGAAGGAGATCGGAAAGATAGGCAGGGGCATCGCCAGTGAAAATCTTGAAGCAGAGACAACAACATTTGTATTTAATTCTTTCTTCAACGGGGAGCCCGTGCAACTTTTTCAGGAGAGGGCTGCAGGGTTGGGTCCTAGGAGATTTGCAAATGAGACGGGCTGCAGAGTTCTGTACACGTTGGAGGGGTTGGATGACAGTTGAGGGACAGCCAAGGAGAACACAGTTGCAGTAATCTAGCCTTGAAAGGATGTATGATGAAACGAGAGTTTTTGTGGCGTCTTCAGTGAGATAGGGTCGAATAGCAGCAATTCGTTTAAGTTCCATGTAAGCTAACTAACAAGTTTTTGTGACATGCTGTTTCATTGAGAGGTCACTATCAAGGAGAACACCAAGGTCACGAACGTGTTTGAAAATTCAATAGTGCGGAACCTAATGTCAAAGAAGAAGGGATCGGATCAGGGCCATGATGTGACCGCTTTGAAAACGGATGGCTTCAGTCTTCTCACAGTTTAATTTAAGCTTATTTGCTGACATCCAGGTCTCGATATCAGAAGTACAAGATTGAAGAGTAGAAACAAGGGGTGAGTAGTCATCGATGACAGAGGAATGGAGCAGCTGAGTATCATCCGCAAACATTTCGTGTGAAACGGAATGCCGTGGATGACATTAGACAATGGAGTGGTGTACAAAATAAAGAGGACAGGTCCCAGCACGGATCCCTGAGGCACGCCAAACTGGAGGTTAGATTCATCAGAACGGTGATCACCCACTTGAATAAACTGTTTCCTATCTAGAAGATAAGAACGAAACCAATTTAAAGCTGTTTCCCTGATGCCACATGTGTATTTCAAAGGACTCTGTGCGTCCTTTCCCTGATTAATTCAACGGCAAATTAATTGACAAAAAAACAACAACGATATCATGATTAAGCTGAGTACACATCCTTGTTTTACGCCTCTCGGAAGATAAAAGATCAGAAATCAATGTTTGTCTCTAAAACATGCAATGACTGAGTGGTAAACTCTTGAAGTGCTTTACACCATTTTTTTCAGTCAGTCCCTCTTCCTATTTACGCGTGCCATAACATTCGTTTCAAGTGTTAGATGCGTAACATACGTTTCAGAAGAATCATGGTAGTAAACATGTTTGGCTGAAACAGAACCTTATTCAAAATAGTAACATGTGATTGTATCCATCGAAAGAGCAACAACAAGCTTATAACTTTTTTCGCGCTCTGAAATACATTACAGTGACAGTTTACATGGCAACTGACAAATACAAAATCAATTGAAAAAAAAACGACATATTCATCACTTCATGTATCTAGTATCTGACGAGTATTGTTGGTTTCAGGTCGAATAAGCAGTTTAGTTTCATGAAGGCTAACATGACAAGTTTTTGTGACATGCT
>CM031623.1:60342035-60354774 GCA_018398815.1 Conus ventricosus | reverse complement strand
CAATTCAAGCTTTGCTTAGTTGTGCTATTGTGTGATCTGTTTCTTTATTTCTCGTTTGTTTGTGGATTAAAGATGTCAGGACTTTTATACAGTCATTTGTTTTTTCGGGGGGAGGGGGGGGATAGTGGGTGGTGGGGATGTGTTTTAGTGGATGGGGGTACACTGGATTATTCTATATGATACTCTAAAATTTAAGAGAATTAAAGTTTAGCTCCTAGCTGTGTTTCTTTTTTCTTGTAACATATAATAGTATATGGTTCTCCTTGCCTAAACATCAAATTAGTAACCGTAGCAATTCGAAGGATAACAAGCCATGCCTCTTTAAAAAAAAAAGAAAGAAACTATGCAGTTTCTAGGGGCCTACTGAGGAACAAGCAATGGATGATGTGTCAGAACAAGTTTTTGTTTGATTGTTTGCTTGTTTGTTTTTAACACCTTCACCGATGTAGGTCACCTTTTTACCTGTGACAGATAGCAATACAAATAATGACAAGAAAAAAAGACAACCAGCCAACCAACCAAACAATCCTATTTGGTCCTTTTTCTTGATTGAGTCCAAAATGCTTCACATCAACACAAATCATGATGATAATGAAGTCATGAAAGCAGTAAACACATGTCAATGAAAGAATGACTCTCCTCCTCTCTCTCTCTCTCTCTCTCTCTCTCTCCTCTCTCTCCTCTCTCTCTCTCTCTCTCTCTCTCTCTCTCTCTCTCTCTCACATCTTCTCACTCTCTCTCTCACACACACACAACACACACACACACACACACACACACACACACACAACACACACACACACACACACACACACACACACACAACACACACCACATACACACACACACACACACACACACACACACACACACACACACACACACACACACACACACACACACACACACACACACACACACACACACACACGCACGCACACGCACACACACACATACACACACACACACACACACACACAGTTTTGGCAGCAGCTGCAAACAGATAGTGGCGGTTGGTGCTTACTCTTCTAAGTGCTAAATATGCTATTGCGCAGGCATTTCATACGTGGAAGGTACTGGCTGATCACAGATGACACCAATATTGTGTACACGGGGATATAAGTGAATCTCAGCACTTTCAATGCAGATTCGTGTCCAAATGTAATGATTCTTTTTTTCAAACTAAAAGGAGACATTTGGCAAAACCCTGTCTTTTTTCATTACTGAACTAAATTTGAGTTTCTTCTTCCTCCTGCAGAGTGGAAATAGGGTTGATGGGAACCTTGCATCGTACGTTTCCACATATATTGTGCATACAATGTGCATGTATCTCTCTCTCTCTATCTCTCCTCTCTCTCTTCTCTCTCACACACACACACACACACACACACACACACACACACACACACACACACACACACACACACACACACACACACACACACACACACACACACACACACACACACATTTGTTTATACGGCGGATTGATTTACGTATATGTGTTGAATGATGCCGCACCATGATATCATTTTTTTTGTTTTTTCATCGATTTCTTTCTCTTGTGCGAGTTACTGCACACATGATGACACAATCTCTCTCTCTCTCTCTCTCTCTCCTCTCTCTCTCTCTCTCCTCTCTCTCTCTCTCTCTCTCTCTCTCTCTCTCTCTCTCTCTCTCTCTCTCTCTCTCCTCTCTCATTCATCACGGCTGCGTCATTTTTTTTTTGCAATAATTGGGTTTGTATCAGTGGTTCTAGCCAGGTACAGACTCTGGCTGAATGCAGTTAGACCTCTCTAGTATCCATGATTGATTCTCAGGCGCTAAATCAAACAATTTCCTAGTATCGATCCATTCATGCAATATGTCCTCTAATGTTCATGTTTACCCGTCGCTTGCTGTTTGGAGGTCGCTGGATTTTGTGTTTATACCTTGGTGGTGAGATACCTCAGCATTATAGACAATATGGTTCTGTAGGTGCCAGCTGGGATAAACGAGCAGCTGGGTGCCAATGATGAGTCCCAGTCATGGACGAAAGGAAGTACTGAATAAGCTCTACAAAACAACTCTGCTTTCATAACAATTCATGACATGTTGATTGCATACTTGTTTAGGCCTATACTTTACCATCCTCTCTTTATTCCTATTATGCTGAACAATTAAGTAGTGGGGAAAAACAAGTGCAGGTTAACATTTCTCTTTATTCCTACTTTCTTTTCTTTTATCCATTCCGGACTTTTAATTTTTATCTCTATAAATATTTTAAAATCACCATATATGTACAAAGATATTTCGACAACATTTGGTCCTTGATGAATTATGTACATGCCTTGGTGATGTTACTGTTCAGTGCATCTTTCTTGACTGTTTTGATGACGCGTTCCGTATAAGGAATTTTGTCATTTGTAGACCCTAGGAATTCCAATGTCTTTGCCTTTTTTGGATCTGGTATCAATTGATATTCTAGGTTAAATAATGGTGATCTTTCGAGTTCATTAACTAATATTTTTCGATTGCACTTTACATCACCTCAGATGTTCAACTTATTGTAGCATATTAAACTGAAAACGGAATACAGCCTCACAGCTTAACTAATCCTCATGACATTAAGACTGCAGTATAATTCCCATAGCACAAGGAGAACTAAAGAAATTACTCTCCAAGCATCTGCTATGTTAACAGTAATGTAATTAACACTATCACAGCAATGACGGAACCCTCGTAAAATGACCAACCACGAGTTCTTCTTGGCAGGAGACAGAAGGGAAAAGTAAGATTCCTTACCAGGCTTTCCGTGAATTGACAGACGGAATGAACATCTTCTGCCAGAACCCACCAGAAACCCGAAAGCTCGTCGTTGCCACATGACGTACAATTCAAAACATGTACAACGAGAACAATGTTCTGGTCCACAATGCTGGTATTGCAATCAGATACAAAATAAGAGAGTTGCAGACCCTTCACACTGCCTCGTAGGACATTCGACAAATGTGTTTGAGCAACGAGTCTTACCTGTCTTCAAACGAAAGAACAGCGTCTGCACATCAAATTCTGCACCCTGACTGTGGGAACACTGCACATGAACAACCCAGACGCTTCAAATGGAACGAACCAGCCAAAGTCCTAATTCGGTTAAAGACCGACGTAAATAATTTATCAGACTGAGTAAGTCTGACCACAGACCAGACCTCTGCTTGGAAATACTGTGTGTCTTTTTTTACCCAAGGTGCGAGACAATGCTCCCGACCGAACAACCTCTCTTTAATTAAACTAAACCACGTCCAGGACAGCTCACTTCGAATGTTGTCTTCTCATACGAACGCTGTTAAAAAAAAAAAAAAAAAAAAAACAAAAAAAACAGATGGTAGACAGATCTATATATTCCACTGAAAATGTATTGATATGCATAACCTGGTGATTTTTTCTCTGCATTTTTTATTCTCAAGTTATCATTCTAGTGGCTGAACACCTGTTAGTCCTAACTGTTGTTCCTCACGGCATATTTCATTACCTTTCATTCATTAAGCCAATCAATGGAATACTGCATTTACGCAAAAACTATTAATCATAATCTTTAGTTACTGTGTGCATTAATATAACTGATGACACTGGAACAAAAATGGTAAATGTAATCACCTTAACTGTTGACTTCCTATGCATTCTTGATGGATCCTCAAGCATAATGGTTCGAATATTTCCTGGCATATTGATTGATCTTTACTCATTATCTGTGCAGGTCAGTTTCTATTAATACTTTCCTTTCTTCATCACTACTTTGGAAGTTGCCTTGGTGATGAGAATATCACAGAGCTTTTGGAGAATCACACTTGCTACCAGGTATGGGTGGACACAATTGTTGCACTTTAGTACTGTCATTATTGTTCACTGGTTCAGTCAATAGTTTTTGATGGTCAAAGTCATCTTAAAGTAAGGTTGTGTCCTCTCTGTGTGTCAATGAGTGTGTTGGCTCGACGGCTGTCCTATATCAGCTCTTAACGGTTCACCTCTGTGAGTCATGCCGTGGGTGATACCCATCGTCTGTGAGTTTATTCTGCCCTGTGCATCACACATTATCTGCTATCGGCAATGGGTCAAAAGTGCTTGGGCCCGATTCTCACAGCGCCATTTAATTGAGGGTTTTCGTCCCCAATCAGCTCCTACCCTGATTTTAGTTTGCTATGGGAACAATTGGGAAGACTGAGACCACACCGTCAAGAGTCGTCCACTTCATGGATGTGTCTCTGAGTGTTGCTCAAATGTTCTGACCAACACTGCAGGTACCTGTATCTCTCCAGCCTGGTGGATGCCAGAATATATTAGGAAGTAAGTGTAAGGTACGGTCATGTCATGCAGTCCCAGATCAGAATGGAAACTGTAGCTTCATCTTCATCACCCTTATCGATCATCCTTTGACACAAAGTCTCAAATTCCGTCGCCCTTCATGCCCTGCTCTCATGGTGACCTTAGGTTCGATTGACTCTCCAGGTCTATCGCATTGATTTGGTTGTGTCGGGGTCACTGCTATCGGCAAAATCACGGGGACTGTCGTTGGACAGACATGGTAGAACCCTCCAAAGAGAGAACTCAGCTACTTCGGCTCTGCGACTAAGCAATTACTGTCGTTAGTTGGGTGCTTAGTAGGTGGTGTTCTGAGTATGTTGCATTAGAACAGTCACCATTGAACACCAAAGTGACTCAGCAGCAGTGCAATGTCTCCTCTGGTAGGTTGCTTCATGACAACCTGATACTTACTGCTCCCTGTGGATTGCCTGTGCCGGCACTGTGGCAGGTCAGGCCGGGCTGTAGCTGTGTATGAGGGGAGACAGAATGAGTGGCGTGGGTGAAGTGACACTGAGGTGACACGGAAGTTTAGACAGAAATTTTTATATGTGTAAAGTTATGGATATACTATGTTGTTATTATTTTATCCGTGTCACCTTTTGCATTAATTGGTCTTCGTCTGATGTATACAAAAAGAAACCTCTTCAACTGAATCCCATTCACTTACTAATACATGTACAACTACAATCTTGTTAACAGTGGTGAAATCAAAGAACCAGGCTGTAGAATATGGGACTCTTAACTGTTACTTCAAAGTAAAGGCAGATGAGAGGAAAAACAGAATAACAAAGACACAAAACAAAGATACTTTTCGAGCCTGTGCTGCAAATGGCATAGTAGTATTAAACTCTTTGTATTAACTTTCCTTCAGTCTCTCCTTTCTCTCCATTCAGTCACATTATCTGTTCCCATATTGGGGGAAACGTGTCAGCTGCAGACTTAAAATGTGACATCCCTGCATATTTAGTCATGCGACTGTTCTTTTCGTATCAGTTTATGTGCCAGGTTTGGCTTTCTCTGACTGGTTTCTGTCTCCTGTCTTGAAAAGCGATTGCGTGGAAAAAAGTTTTATATCTCTGAAGATGGCTGAGTTCTATCCAGGATGTAACCTCCACAGTACCTCAGTCAACGTGGGCGAATATGTTCGACATGTTGTTGGAGAATATGAGCAGGTCCGTCAGCTTTGAAGTAGTTTGCAACTTATTGAAAAGCCCTCGTAGTGTGCAAAAAGAACACGTAACTGATACAGGGCTAAGTAGTTTGGTACAAAACTTGACTGGGCATCTGTCTATGCTATGGAACTGTGGATCCTCTACTGTAAGTGCAGATGATGTTTTTGATAACAATTTCCTAAGTCGCAAAGATGAGTAAAAGGATGTCCTCTTGAACTTGACGAGTGAGCCCTCCATGAGATGTACACAAAGAATGTCTTGTCTCACGTATCACAAACGAGAAAATGAGACTTGCTTTAAAGGCATCTAATATGCTGTGAAACTCAAAACGAAAGAAAAGCTTTGAATTGAGTGTTCATCTTACTCAATTGCTTGTGTGTGTGCGCGCGCGCGCGCGCGCGCGTGTGTGTGTGTGTGTGTTTGAGAGAGAGAGAGAGAGAGAGAGAGAGAGAGAGAGAGAGAGAGAGAGAGAGAGAGAGAGAGAGAGAGAGAGAGAGAGAGAGAGAGATTCAGATTCAGATTCAGATGATTTATTCATTTAGGCCTTAGCCCATAATGAAGGGGTATGTGAACATGTAAAGGACAGTAATCATAAGCAATCATACCATATGCATCAAAAGGAAATCGTTGTCACATATTCAAGAAGAAACGATTTCTCTTAGTTTAAAGGCTTTGTTCAGAAACAACGAAAAAGGTTTGACAATTTCAGCGGAAGTGGATGATAAAAGCAAATTTAGCTTAAACAAAGATGGCTGTCTATAATATTTGGGCTTAATAAACTTTTCTCTGATGCTTCTAAGAGCTGGACAGCACAGGACAAAATGTATTTCTGTTTCCTGTGATTCTCTGCACAGCGGGCAAATCAAATCACAAGTACTACACGTTCGATATCTAAAATAATGGCAAGCTAAAGCGGATATTCCTAATCTGAATTTTGCTGTCACATGCTTTAAATGTCTATCCAAATCTATGTCTAAGTAAGTCTTCAAGTCATGAGAACATGAGAAATTCCTATAACAATCAAACCTGTCACTATTATGAATATGATCAGACCATCTTTGCCATCTGCAATCAACCAATCGCTGGCGAAAAAGATGTAAAAAGACTTTTATATTTTCAACTCCCTGGTTCAACCAGACGAATCCAAATCCGTATTCAAACAAACAGAGGCGCACTTTGGTTACCCAATTATTTTTCCCTTTTGTATCTAGGTGACACAACATATTGTATGCTTTACGAGGTAATCTAGAATCTTCCATGTAAAGCAGTTTCAGCCAATAACGAACACATTTAACGGCAGAAGCAATATAAATAGGGAATCGACCAGTTTCGCCATAAATGAGATCATTTGGAGTACGTCTGTCAACACCCAGGAACTTCTTCAAAGCAAAAACATGAACCGATTCACAATAAATAGCCGCTTTTTCCAATCCCCATAACTCAGAACCATATTGCACAATCGGCTGAACCTGGGTGTCAAAGAGTTTGATAAATAACGTGAAAGAAGAATTATTTAGAGTATATAACTTTCTCATAATACAAATCAAAACATTTTTGGCCTTACTAGACAAATCCTTGCATGCACCTACGAAACTCAGACGTGTTGAGAATATTATACCCAAATACCTGTAGGCATTGACAACTGGCATAAGACTGTCTTTATACAACCACCGTTCACGAGCACTTAGATATCCTCCTTTACGGAATACTATAATATTGCTTTTTTCCATATTAACTTTTTAACTGCAGAGATCCAGCTGCATGTTGTAAACTATTCAGTTGGGTTTGTAGACCTATAACAGTTTCTGATATTAAAATAACATCATCAGCCAACAACAGAATAAACAATTCAAAAGCATCAATCGAAAGCAAAGCACCATGTCTACCATTATTAATCACCTCAATAGCTAACTCGTTGATAAACAAAGAAAACAAAATAGGGCTGCATGCATCTCCTTGTTTGACTCCTCTCGAACAATTGATATAGTCAGAAATATTCGCTCCACTACGAACCCTTGTTCTTACTTTATCATACATACTTCTAACACATTTATAGAGTTTACCTTTAACACCATTTTTAAGTAAAACAGGCCAGAGAAGATTTCTATTAATGGAGTCAAAGGCTTTTTCAAAGTCTATGAAAGCTACATATAACTTCCTATTATAAGAAAATTGTTTCTGTACTAGTGCGAGCAAAGTAAACATATGGTCAATAGTGGAATAACCCTTTTTAAATCCTGCTTGATGATCACCTGTGATGTTATTGTCTTCATATCCATTCCTGCAGTCTATGGTTAATAATGGTTCCAAACAGTTTACTACTAATGTCACTGAGGGAAATCCCTCGGTAATTGCTGGGCTTATTTACGTCACCCTTCTTGTAGAACGGCAGCATAACAGATTCAGTCCAGTTTTCCGGAAATATACCACTATCAAATAATTTATTAAACAATTTCAGAAAGAAGTTTACCACCTGGTCAGACGAATGTTTATATAATTCACCAATGATACCGTCTGGACCGGCTGCCTTACGATTTTTCAGTTTTCTTAATGCTAACAATACTTCTTCTTGAGTGATTGGCCGGTTCATATAGCCATCATCGTTCACATCAATCACTTCTTCGATTGGTGTGTTGTCAACATTCATATCTAATAACGTTTGGAAATATTGAAACCATACATCAATAGTAATATTGTTTCTGGGCTGTTTTCGTTTGAATGAAACTCTGTGAATGGTATCCCAGAACTCCTTTTGACATTTTATAGATGATACAAGTTTATTCAGTAAAGACTTATTGAACTCTTTCTCTTTCCTCTGTAACAGATTCTTGTACTCTCGCCTAGCGATTGAATAAGCGTTCCTGTCTTCTTTTTTCAATGAGCGACGACTAATTCGTAATAATCTCCTGGCAGTTCTTTTGCTAGCAAACACACTCATTATCATACCAATCGCTGAATGTTTTACTGCTATCCCAAACTATGCACCTCTTCATACAATCAGCACTTTCTTTTATGAAAGCATTAAACAAATTTAGCGCGCGATTTATGTCCACATCTAACAAGTGTATTGCCGCTTCTAGTTTTTTTTTTAGTTTCAGTACTACATAACGTCTCTTGAAACAAACCAGCGTTCACATCGTTCCATACAAATTTTTCTATGACACGTTTCTGCACTTGATTATTGTCATGCACAATACCTTCTTTAGGAAAAATAACATGTAGTGACACAGGCAAATGATCAGAGTCAATGCGTTCCAAGACATTCAATGTACATGAATCATATAAACGAGCAAAAAGATCACAAGAAAATATGAAATAATCGACAACACTGCATCCTGAGTCGGAAAAGTATGTATAGCGACCTTCAAGGTCACCCTTACATGCCCCATTAAGAATACACAAATCAAATGCAGTACAAACATTCAATAACATCTTCCCATAGTTATTCAAAGTGCTGTCTTGAGATTGTCGTTTAACACTAAGAGGATGGCTGTCGAATTGCAGATCGAGATTATTGTTCAGAGATACACCTTGTGAAATGCTTGATGTTCTACTATTTAAATCACCATTTAAAATAACATACACATCTCTAGAAAACAACAGATCAAAGATACATTCTTCTAGCAGATCAATGCCATTGTTGATGTCAAAATGGACATAAAATGGAGAACCTTCAGGGGGTATATAAGTACAAACGAACAGAACATCCCTATCTAAACCAAACAGTTTTTTATCAATCAACAAGACATTGAAGTTTGTGTGATTAACGTCAATAAATTTAACAAAGGGAAAATACTCATTTTTTATCAAGCAAATTATCCCACCCGATCTCCTCCCTTGTTTTGAAAATTTAATCGCAGATTTACAGAATATTTCGTAACCAACAAAAGCATCAGCATGGCACTCTTCCATAAATGTTTCAGTTAAACACACAAAATCAAACTTATAAATAAAGGACAGAAAATCATGATCATTAAGTTTAGAAAACAAACCATTTACATTCCAGGATAGAAAAGAAAAAGGTTTATTTACATCTGTACAAACCGAGCTCGATACTTCATCGCACGTGCTTTCAACACATTGAACGAACTCACTGCCGTGACCCACAAAACCCCGCCAACCACTGCCACTGCCACCAGTGACAGGTGTTTCAACCGGTGCATCATTTTTGTGCCTTCCCTTTCTTGCTACACCAGTGTACGGAATATTCTTCTTCAGTGGCCGGCCACCCCCCTATCTGGACTCTTTTAGGTTGCAGTGGTCATCCAGGAAATACTTTTTTTTCCGTCAATAAGTAGATGATCAAAGATCATCGTTGCTCGTTTCCCTTCAGACCTTGCTTTTTTCAGATGAGGGGAAAGGTTACGTCTTATGGTTCGCACACGAAAAGAAAAATCCTCACCCACAAAAATATCACTACCTTTCAATTTCCGCTTTTCTTTCAGAATGCGCACCTTGTCCTTATAAAAGGAACATCTGGCAATTACAGGAGAGTCCGGTTTGGGATTAAGCCTGTGAACTCGATCAAATTCGACATCCCGAGTCAATCCAAGTTGATCAGTCAAAAGGTCATGGATTTTGCCTTCGCACTCTTCCACAGATTCATTCTGACCTTTAGAAATACCGTAGAAGATTAAATTGTTGCGTTTTGATCTTCCTTCTAAGTCATCAGTTTTTAGTTCTAATTGTTCAATTCTTGACATGAGGTCAGAATTATGTTTTGCAAGATTTGAATTTTCTTTCTTTAAAGTCTCCACCTCGGCCCTCAGATCTTTCACACCACTTTGTAACGCTGCGAACTGGTCGCTTAGGCATTTGACACTTCTCCCCAAGTCCGTAAATTTATCTCCCATTTCTCTAAATGCACAGTTCATTGATGTCAACATACCCATAATGTCCGCATTGGTGGGTTGTTGAGGAGGGGTGGGTGTCGTTCGTTCGCTGTCCGCCGGTGAAGCGGTAGTCTTGTCCACACTTCCCCTGCGTCCTGAGCTGCCAAGCCTGGCCTGCTTCAAACTGTCTGTCCTGGGTCCTGGGTTCTGCTCCACGTCTCCACAGCGTAGCAGTAGTCCGCCCCAGAAAATCAACGTGAGGAGCAGGCCTAGCACTACACCGTCTAGCCTCGAACGCGGTGTCAGCATGGCGATCCGCATGGCCGTCTTCTTCCTGGCTCGCTTCAACATAAAAGCGATGTAGATGTGGACGAACGTACCACAACTCGCTCTGAAAGCAAGTGCTGCTGAAGGCATGGTACCTTACGGAGGTACTGGTATAAGTTGAGAAAGGTACTGTGTAGATATCCGTCAAAAAAAAGAAGAAAACTACAGAGCGATGCAATGCGTGACTGCTCAACTGAAACGCAGTTCACGATCCCCCGAGAGAGAGGAGAGAGAGAGAGAGAGAGAGAGAGAGAGAGAGAGAGGGTTTACATGACATTCAATATTTCTTGAAGGTAAGTTGCAACACATACATATTGCAACGTGTCAAAATTGTATATGACTTCTGTGTTTCATTACATTCCCTGGTGCTTTTGACTTACTTTTTTAAAATAAAGGTTTGTATGAACACTATGTGCGTGCGTGCATGCGTGCGTGTGTGTGTGTGTGTTTGTGTGTGTGTGTGTGTGTGTGTGTGTGTGTGTGTGTGTGTGTGTGTGTGTGTGTGTGTGTGTGTGTGTGTGTGTGTGTGTGTGTGTGTGTGTGTGTGTGTGTGTGTGTGTGTGTGTGTGTGTGTGTGTGTGTGTGTGTGTGTGTGTGTGTGTGTGTGTGCACTTTAGTCTCATGGTATCTATGTGTAATTCTTCAACGATATCATTTTTTTATGTTAACTTTCGAAGTAGTAATGAATGCTTTGTCCAAATCTGCTTCAATAATTAATTTCGGATTTCATTTTGTGCAATATTTTAGGCGAGTATTAATATTTGTCATAATACCGCTTAGACCTCTTACATGCAGACGGTATGTTTTGAAAACACACTTGCATTTTTAAGCATTCATTGTTATGACAAAATCCTTATTCTACTTATGAATTTAATTACTAATATGGTATATCCAGTAACGGTGAACAACATCTATCCTGAATTTACGTTTCTTTTCTTAATCAGATCACAAAAAATAGCCCACCCATTTTCTTTGAAGAGAAAACCCCAAGAGAAATTTCAGCTATTAACTCTGAAGAAAAAAAAAAGTCTGGGTAACATCTTCATGCGACAATACCATTTTAAATGTCAGAAAGATCTCTGTCCATCAGGCCTGAAGTGGCAGAACTCAGTTCGATCATCCACTGCTCTACAGTGCTCAGTGTGTGTTTGATGGATACTTTTCCATCCTCAGAAGGTTCATTCAGCGAATTTTATAGATTTGGGACAGATAATAGAAGAACACACACACACACACACACACACACACACACACACACACACACACACACACACACACCACACACACACACACACACACACACACACACACACACACACACACACACACACACACACCACACACACACACACACACCACACACACACACACACACACACTCAGCACGACTGCTAATTGGTAGGAGTTAGAATTCACTGACAAAAGGTGTATTTTAATGTATCTGAATTTCACTGGTCAGTTTTTTAATACCATATTACGTTGCATTTGCTTTAACTAATCCACACTAAGCCACACCTAGCTTTCATATTATAGCCCTGGGAATGGCAATTCAGAAAAAAAGAGCGACTTGTTCCAGGTCACCATAAATCAACTCACCATACGAGACACAGAAATGGGGCTGAGTCACTTTGGTGGTGATTGGTGGTGCCTGCTTTAATGCAATACCTGTAGGACACCACCACAATGCCACCCACTGAATAATAAAGGTCTTTGAGGATTTCCAGAAGATTTTATAAAAGGAAAACAGAACCAGTATCGACATCGTTTTGGTCATAGACCGTCTTCAGAAGTTCACAACTCAAATTCTCCCTGTTATTCTATCAATAGTCTGGACAATGGAATTTATCCTTTGGAAAGTTATTAGCAAATTGTTGTGTTTGGACGACACTTAAGTTTTGATCTAGTTGCAAAGTGAGATGACTGCAGGTGGAAATAAAAAAAAAATATTTAGAAATGTTAGCGAACCGCAAAAAAAAAAAAGAAAAAAGTGCACAAATGAATCACAAGACAAAACACGACGCGTTTCGACCTCATAGGTCTTCTTCAGGCAAGATACAATACAATTAT
>CM031623.1:60317035-60337035 GCA_018398815.1 Conus ventricosus | reverse complement strand
TGTGTGTGTTTTGTGTGTGTGTGTGTGTGTGTGTGTGTGTTGTGAACGAGCTGTTTGGGCAGTCACATGTCTTACGCGTAAGAGCTTTCTAAGACAAACGAAACACATAAACAGAAGCAAGGCATAAGACATACAATATTCTTTAAGTCTGTTTAGTGTGTTAGACTGCAGGTTTTAGGTAATCATACACCACTGCCCTCCAGTTGTGTCCTCCTCATGCTGAAAAAAGGGGTCAGCTAGCATCCAGGTTATGACCGTTGATGCCCACCTGTTATCAACTGCTGGGGTTCAAACCTTTCTGGATGGTTGGCTACCTCTGGAAGGTCGCCTTACCCGATAGATACTCGTCGAAAGTTTAGGAATTTAAGGCTCGGTACTTTTGTTCGTAGTGCGTGTGTTGACATTTAATGTAATGATAAAGAACATCGTCATCTGTCGCTCTTTTCTTGTGTTCCAAACTATCAGCTTTTTTCCTGCATATAATGTTTCTACGATTATGTTGTTGATTGTTCCCGCTCAAATTGAAACTAGTCTCCAGGGTCACATGTATACAGTTGTGCTGAAATGTAAGCACAAGAAGTGTTGTCTTCATACTGACCACAGGTTGATGTTCTATATCATCCATGGGAGTGTTGATATACAGACTGAGTGATGAGTACACTGATATTTTTGTGGATGATAGGGGTGTTGAAGGAGAAGCAACTTTGTCAGGGGTCGTCATTTGCTTTCTTTGTCACAATGTTATATTTGGAAAGTCACTTCTTTCATATGTTTGATCATTTGTAGCTTTTGATTTCAGAGACCAATTGTCCCAATGAACTTGTAAAACGTGGTTGCGGCAGGGCCCTTCACAACGCTATGTGGGCCTCCAATAGATTGGCCTGTGCACCATAAAATTGACGCACCCCCTACAATCTGCGTTGATGATACCACCCTGATGGGAAGCGAAAAAATACATCTTATCAGCAACAACAAGAGTGTACGGTAGAAGCGAAATTGAAGTATAGAATCTGACTTATAAAAGGTACAGCATTCTCCACATCACCAGGTAAGCTAGACTGCCACCAGGCCTCATTAAGTAAAACTTTGTAAGTAACATACAACAAATTTACTCTATCTCTTACAGCAGGATTAATTATTTAAATGCGTTGAGGGCAAACCCCAACATTGACATCACATTTATATTGAGTTTTTTTTTTTTTTTTTTTTTTTAAGGTTTTAGTTTTATTCACAAGGGGCCCATGAGGGGTGTGGGAGGCTGGAATAATACAAAAATCATTCAAATTCAAGTACGTTAGGGCGTCATGGGGCCCACATCAAGGAAATACAATAATTTCACGATCAATCTGCAAAGCACAGAAACAATCGTTTACAGTCTCTGGTCTATATAATTTTAAATAGTACCAGAACATAAGTTCAAATAATGAAAATACATTTTTACGTTTACAATACATGAATACAAGCTTTCCTTTATAATAAGAACTTTGCTCGCAAATTTAAATGATGACTGTGTAGTGATTAAGTCATTTTTTGTGAAAGATTTCCTTTTCAGCCCCATCATGCAGAACATAATAAGGAAGTTAGTGATAGTTGGGTTTTGCTTCTAAACGAAGATCTCCATTGCAACCAGCACTCGTATCACATGTTGTTTGTTGTTTTTGACAATGACGTTTTTTTTTAATTTCTGTAATAATAAAAGGTATTTCGTTTCCCCAAAATTTTTTCAAATCGTGTCAGGCAATTAATTTTGGCTATATATTTTTCAATTTTAAACTTTCTGATAGTCGTTTCCTAAATACACCGCACATTGGAACACTTTGTTTTGTTTACTTTGAAAAATAAACCATGTTGCAAACAAAAATCATTCTTTCAAAATGCTTCGTCATTTCAATCTGTTTATCAGTACCTAAAATTACGACATTTTCGGTAAAATTCAACGTCTTTTGATTTTTCATTAATTTCATTGATGAGTTTAGTCCAGAATGATATGTTCATATTACATCCCCAAAATAAGTGTCTTATAGATTCCTTTTCTGTGTGGCAAACGTACAAGAATTATCGTCAACCACACCCTTCTTTCAATATAATTCTGTACCAAGAATTAGATGTACGATCCTCATTTGAAACCATTTCAGTTTCACTTCAGAAATGTGTATCTTTTTGAAAACATTTTGCCAAACTATTTCGCCTTCCAATGTATTATTCCCATTTTTTACAACAATTAGGAGCTGGGCTATCGTCTTTAATAAGCGAAATAAAGGTTCATACCTTTACAACGATATAATCGTTTTCAGGGTGCATGGAAGGTCAGACTTGCTATTAGTTTCAAAAGCGATGTTATGTTTAATCATATATTGCCCGAATACATGATAGATATCCACCGTACGTCCAAACGTAAATGCTGACCGGAAACGACGGTTGAATTCAGCTAAAGACAAAAATCTTCCGTCTACATTCACAAAATATCAATGCAAAGAACGCCATTTACTGTCCATTCGTTGATTGAAAAACTTTGTTTCCAAAGTTTTAAGCGTTCATTGTACAGGAATTGTTCGGCAGTAAATCTGTACTTGCTTTAGGCTGTACTTTCTTCAAAAAGATGGGATGTACTGAAAAAAATGTTTCCAAATAGGTTATCCGTTTTTCAAGATTAACACACAATGGTCCGTACATAAACAAATTTTTTTAATATGGGATATAACTGGATACAAAACTTTTCCAGTTATGTGTGATAATACAATTTTCGTATCCATGTGATTTTAGCAGACATTAAATATGTCTTAACTTAGGTACATTCAAACCCCCATCTTTTACACTTTTAACTGTTGTCTTCCTATTAATTTTGTCTTGTTTTCCATTCCACACAAATCTGAAACACGTTTTCTGGAGATCTGCCATGAAATCTCGGGTGGGTTAGGCAACAAAAAAGTATCCGTTTTGAAAGAATCAAAGAATTTTAGAACAGCCACCCTTTCCAGCAGAGTAATATTTCTCTTGGACCAAATTTTAAACAAAGCTATCACTTCTTCAAAATTTATCATTTTAAATTTAATTGCCTCGTAATGCTCTAGATCGTTTATTAGCCAAATTCCCAGTATCTTAAATCTTTTCTGAGTTCCAGTTTATTTTCAGATCTGGTAAATACCTTTTAGTTGATTTTCCATGGATCCTAGCCATATTGGGTTGAGTTTTATCTACATTGAGTGTAATCCAAGTACTGTCCCAACTTTTCCACCGTTTGGCATACTTTGTTCAAAAGATTTTCTGTCTCCCATGTTCATTAACTGTGTGTCATCAGCGAACTGAGAAATTTTATGGTCTGTTTCATTATAAAAAACCCCTATTTTAGCTTTGTTTTCACGAATCATTATTGCCATTATCTCAGCAAAAAATAAATTCAAATAAGGAGAGATGGGGTCCCCTTGTCTACATCGGCGTTGGACAGTCAACCATTCCGTTTCCTGACCATTGACTATAACAGTCGACTTTGTGTTTTTATAAAATGTTTGAATCCACCTTAAACCTTTCTCAGAAAACCCAAAAGCTCAAAGAACTTTATACATAATTCACAATTTAAAGAATCAATGCCTTCTCAAAATTTTAAACAATCAACACCCCGGTAAGGAGTTATCTTTCAAATAGTGAATTAAATAATAAATAACCCCACATTGCACCAATATAACGGTTTGCCTAAGCCTGTTTGATCCTCGTGAATGATTGAAGGTATTACGGCTTTAATTCTATTGGCGATACAGGATTAACCAATTTTAATATAACGTTTAAGCAAGGACTGGGTCTCCAATTTTTTTAAATATATTGTTTAGGTTTGTCGTCCTTTGGTATGCAGACTTTATTCCTTCTGTCTGGGTATGGGAGAGTTTCACCATCTTTCAAACTATCATTTAGTGCTCTCACAATAAAAGGGCCCAAAGGGCTTTCCAAAAGAATTTAAAAATTTAGCTTGAATCCATCAGTCCCCGGACCTTTATGATTTGCCATATTTTTCAAAACAAATGCTGCCTCATCAAGTGTAATGTCACCTTCCAGTGATTGTGCTTCATCTAGTGTTATTCAGGTTATGATTAATTAGATTCTCAATTTGACATTCTTTCACTTTTCGTTCGAATAAATTGTTTGAAAAAAAAGAATGCACTTCCCCTTTGTATTTTACATTGGTCTTGCAACACATTCCCATCTTTTCCACAAGAATTTTCATTGTTTTGCTCAAATAATTCCTTTTCTTAGCGAACAAAAATCGGTTTTGATCTTTTCCCCTTCTGCAATCCATCTGGCCTAGATCTTATCATTACTCCTTCCATTTTCTTTTTACGCAATGCTGGGAGTTCATCATTCTTTTCGTTTTAATAATTGCAGATCTTATCAGCTTTACGTTCAATTTTCTCTAAACGCTGTATGTCTTTAATACAAGTATCTTCTCTTTGTTGATCGACTTTCTTTTTTATGGTAGCGAAAGCAATGGTTTGGCACGGATTTTCATCAGCAGAAAGTCCAGAAAAAATTTGTCCAAAGGTAAACTGAATATCAAATGCTGAATTATTTTCAAAACATTTTCGTTCGTGTCTGCAACTTCATACTATTTAAGACAGAATGAATGAGTTCCCTTTGTTTCCTCGACATATTGACTATCCCTTAAAAGTGAACTGTTAAAAAATTCCAAAACGTATTTCGTTTTTCAGTTTTACAAAATTTGAGTTGCAAATAAACCATTGAATGGGCTGTCCTGTAACCCGGGTGAATGTCTATTTATCTACATGCAGATTAGGTAGTCAGATAAAAGAAAAAAAAACAAGTTACTTGCTTAAACAGATTGGGTTTTCCCATGTGTAACGCTTAGCGTCAGGGTTTTTGTCTCGCCAAAAATCTGTCAATTCTAACTCCCACATCATTGCTTCTGCTTGTTCCTTTGCTTTAGGATTATTTTATTTGCTTGTAAATTTTAATAAAGTATTCTTGGATCCAGAACTAAATTCCAGTCGCCAACCGCAATTACATTTTTGTTATTGTATTTTTTTAAATTTGAACTGTTAATGTTTATAGAAGTTGGGATCATCCTTATTTGGCCCGTATACATTTACCAGAATGATTTTTGTGTTCATGGTTCTAAAAAACAATAATAAATTACCATTGTCATCTCTTACAGCTTCATCGATCGTGAATTCAAAAATTTTTGTTAAACATGACCGCTACACCTCTGGAGTTTGAAATTAAAAATGAGGGAAAATAGCATTTACACCCCATTCCGAATAAAACATATTTTTTTCCCAAATTTAGATACAAAGTGGGCATCTTGTAAAACAATATATTGAGAGAAAAGTTTTTTGCCTCAAAAAAAAAGAAAAAAACCTTCTTTTCTGTGAATCTCCCAATCCCTTTACAGTTTTGTGAAAATATTTAACTGTGTCCAACATTGGCCGTAACGAGGTTACCCTTGTGCTGACATGAACACTGTAAACTACTACAAATAATCCAGACACTGTACAATGAAAAAAAAGCACACGCCAGGCTTCCATCCAAAAACGCACGGCCTTCCTTCCCCCCATTTAGCTCAACACACAGAAAAGAAAAAATCAAAGTACGTACATAAATACAAATGAAAAAAGGGCGTAGTACATTATAAAAAAGTACCAAAAATCATATTTAATTGACAACCCTCCCTGGACAGATACCCGAATGTAAGTAAATCAAAAAAAAAGGAAGTCAAAACGAATGCTCATAAGTGCAAATCTCTTAGCCATTCGTATATAGGCTGTCTTATAATTACATTCTGTCGATTCGCTGTTCGATTCCACGTGCTTTGAATGGTATTTATCAACATTGGTTAGGTTGAACTGAATGAATGTGAAAAAAGGCAATATCCACATTTATCCCCACAGGCCCCTCCGCGTGAACCACAAAAAGCAAGTCACTGCAAACGGCCATTTACTCAGGGGTATGACACCTAAGGAAATTGTCTCCTCGCATCCACACGGATGACCCCGCAGAGGCAAACACAGGGCCCCTGCTGAAATATCTCTAGAAATGTAATCCTTTTGTATCTGTGTTTTATCAATCATAGACAAAGGGTAGAAATTTATATTGAGTTAATCATAAGGCATTTAATGATGATTGCTTCCTTAGACAGATTTTCTACATTTTTTTCTTTTACACACACAGACACATACCCCAAAAACAGACACACACCCACACACAAACACACACACACACCACACACACACACACCATATATATATAATATATTTTATATATATATATATATATATATATATATATATATATATATATATATATATATATAATATAAGACACACACACACACACACAAAACACACACACACACACACCACACACAACACACACACACCACACACACACCACACACACAACACACAATTGAAGTAAAAAGGCAAGTACAAAAAGTTAAGGGCCAGACAGAAAAAATCCACCAAATAAACGACATAACGCACAGAAAAAAAGCTTATACCGTATTTTATTTCATGTCTTTAGCTTTCATGTCAATGCCATTGCAATTTTGTCAATTCAATTTTTCTGGACAAAATCAAGGATCAAACATCATAACCCCTCTGTTTGAAAATCACAAAATTGACAATTCACAAGAAAGTTTATTGAAAAGCTTCAGTAGTGCGTATGTCCGCCATTTGCACCCACACATTCCACGCATCTAGGCCTCATGGACTGGATCAGAGTCACAAGGGTCTGTTGAGGCATGGCGTTCCACTCCTGCAGCAGAAATTGGAACAGTTGGTGGAGGTCAACAGGAGGAGGGTGGTTGTGGACGCGGCGTTCCAGATGGTCCCAAAAGTTCTCAATAGGGTTCAAATCAGGCGAACGCGATGGCCAGTCCATTCGTGGAACCTGCTGCTGCCTCAGGTAGTCGTTCACCACACGGGCGGGGTGTGGAGTGGCGTTGTCGTCCATGAGAGTGGCACCGGGTCCCATGGCTTGCAGAGTGGGAATAATCAACGGCCTCACGATTTCATCTCTGTACCTTACGCCAGTAAGTCTGCCTGGCACAAGGTGAAGGGGTGTGTTGCCATGAAGGTGGATGCCTCCCCATACCATCAGGGAGCCGCCTCCATAGCGATCATGCTCACGAACACAGCCATCAGCAAGCCTCTCCCCTGGACGACGCCAGACGCGTACCCGGCCATCATTTCGGGACAGGGAGAATCTTGACTCATCGGTGAAGAGGATGGTGCTCCATTGCTGCCTCGTCCATCGCTGATGACGTCGACACCACCTCCTTCTGGCCTGTCGATGGTGCTGTGTTAGTGGGAGACGGACGGCGGGCCTTCTTGAGCGGAGGTTGAAACTGTGAAGGCGACCTCGGACGGTCTGGCGACTTACGTTGATGTTAGTCGTTCTTCTCAGCTCTTGTCTCAGAGTGGTTGCATTGATGGTTCTGCTGCAGACTGCTGTCAGCATCAAGTAGCGATCGTCTTGCCTGTTGGTGATTCTTGGCCGCCCTGAGCGTGGTCGTTCCTCGGCTCTTCCAGTGTCTTGGTATCGCTGGTGAAGGCGTTCAATGACTGAGTGGCTCACTCCCAGACGTCTTGCCACCTCTCTTCCAGAAATGCCATCTTGGAGCCATCCCAGAGCCCGACCGCGATCTAGTGTTGACAGTTTTCGTCTTGGGGCATGGTTATTGCAGCCCCGATTAGCGGTCATTTTAACCCACCGCAGGCAAATTGTCATTGAAAAGTATTCAACATAGGCAGGACTTGCACGTGCACGTCCGATTTCTCAAGTCAAAACTGCTGTGTAATCTGCGCCTACCAAACTTCATGCTTTATTCACGGATTTTGGGTTTTGGCTGAGTGCATATCTCGACCCAAAAAAATGCGTCGTCTGAAAGATTATTTCGGTCATACAGTGTGGTGTGTGAGCTGTCAAATAGCTCAGACTGAAACACGCTGCGCTTTTTTTTAGAGTCCCCCCAAATCTAAGGCGGGCCCTATACTTTTGTGACTAGCTAATCCGATATTCGGCGGCTGCTCCTTTTCAAGAATGACAGACTGTGTATCACGTCAAAAAGTGGAGTGACATCATCATTAGGCCATGCTAAAAAGAAAACTTGCGTCATGACAGTAATGTCATCACCAAGTGATGCAAATTATATTGCTGTCCCACTTCTGTGCAACCTCAGTGGCAGCGCACTCAAGCAGTTCATTCCGACACCCCGTTCACAGCCACAGCCCGGTCAGTCCGGCTGCAGGCCCGGCACTGGCAAACACAGAGAGCAGTCATGTCAAATCGTTAAGAGGCAACCCACCGGAGGAGACAACGCACTGCGCCAAGTCACTTAGGTGGTTCATGTGGTGCCTGTTCTGATCCAACATACGCAGGACACAACCTACTAATCCCCTACTGACGTCATGATTGATTAGTCGCGGAGGCGGCGTGAGTGAGCTGTCCCTCAGTGGAGCGCCACCAAGGTCCGTCCATGACAGCCCCCATCGACTCGCCGATACCAGTGACTCCGACAGAATCAACTCCAAGGCCACAGACGTGGAGGGGAAACATCGCAACTGAGGTCACTGTGAGAGCAGGGCATGAAGGGCCACATAATTCAAGAGTTTTTTTTCACATGCTGATCGATGAGAATGAGGATGATGAAGATGATGCCACTGATTTCCATTCTGGTCTGAAACTTCATGACAGGGTTGTACTCTACGCTTCCTTGTAATAATATATGCCAGTGTCAGCCAGGCCCGAGAGATACAGACACCTGCAGTTTTGGTCGGGAAACTTGAGCAACACTCTCAGAGACGCATCCATTAAGTGGATGAAACTCCACTGTGTGGTCGGTCCACACAGTCTTCCCGTTGAGACCATAGCAAATTCAACTCTGGGCAGGAGCAGGTCGGGCAGAAAAATCCCACATGACTATGATAGAATCAAACCCACGACCTCCAAGCCGGAGTCCGCGACGCTAACCACTTCGCCATGGCGACTGGTTCTGCATTGTGTTTTCATCACAATGCAGACGAACGAATGTCATAATGTAAAACAGCACAACAACAGCACGCCACAAACTTGTCTTACAGGCTCAGTTGTCAGGCTCAGGGGTTAGGTAAGACACTTGTCTCCCAGGTATCAGACCTATTCAGCTGACTTCGTTCTTAAGCAAGTGTTTTTTTTTTCTTTCGCAGGTATGAGTTGTCTCCAGCTAACTGGCTTAAATGTTAGGCAAGAAACGTGTCTCCTAAGGTGCGCTCAGGCAGCCTGGCAAATGAGCTGGGAAAGAAACGTGTCCAGCAAGTATTAGATTCCACAACTTATCGGCTCAGATAGTACGCAACATATCTTGCAGGTATCAGATGTCCTAGCTTACCTGACTAGGAACTAGTTTTTTATAAAAAAGTGTCTTATATGAACCAGTCCAGGTGTCCTCGGCTTACCTGACCCATCTATTAGTAAATAAATGTGTCTTCAGGTGCCAGATGTGCTCAGCATATACACCAGCTGAAATATTTTTGTTGGAAGACGCTTGAAAGGCAAGAGTTAGGCAAGAAACATGTCTTGCAGGTACAAGGTTTTCTTGGTTTATCTGGCTCCTGAACTAGCAAGAACTGGTTCTTGCAGGTATTAGATGTCGTAGCTCGCCTGGCTCAGGAATAAAGCAGGAAAGCTGCCACACCATGTATCATGTGTCCTTCACTCACTTCACTCATCTATTAGGCAGAAAGCCTGTCTCACAGGTATCAAGTGTCCTCAGCCTACCTGGCTCAAGGATTAGCTGCTAACCTGCCCAGCTGGAATCAGGTGTTCTCAGCTGTCCCGGTTCAAGGTTAGGCAAACGATCAGTCCTCACAGTAACTGTGGTCTCAGCCTACCTGACTCACGGATTGTTTGAGATACTTTCATCAGTACCCTCATCTTACCTGGGTCAGGTGTTCTTCTCACACAGACACAGAGGAAGACAGACGTCCAGATGTGCAGCATAATATCCAGCATGGAAAACAAACGGTCTACACAAGTTATGACACTCCGCCATCTGAAATGGCCAGGGATAATAAGCCGTAAGATGTATAACTGCTCAAGTGTTCACTCTAGGAATGGTTCTAAGTTAAAATGATCATGACGATATGTTAACTGACTGCCCGTCAAATAGTGTGCGTGCGTGGCGTGCGTACGTGCGTGCGTGCGTGCGTGCGTTGTGTGTGTGTGTGTGTTGGTGTGTGTGTGTGTGTGTGGTGTGTGTGTGGGTTGTGTGTGTGTGTGGTGTGTGGTGTGTGTTGTGTTGTGTGTGTTGTGTGTTGTGTGTTAGCTAGGTTCTTGAAAAGATGACAATTTATCGTCTAAACGTCTTAACAAGCACAAGCTTTTCTTCATGTGATGACTTTCGAGTCATCTGGATAATCACTATGAGAAAAAAGATGTCAGAGTTGTTCAGTCCGTTTTTTTTTTTTTAAACGAATGTACATGTTCCAGCAAAACATGTTGTCATGACATCGTTCAGACAATTGGAACATGAGATAAGCTTATCCTAGCGGGATATTTCAAGTACCAGAACAATGCTGATGGTCGTTTCATGGAGAGGAAAATAACACTTTGGCGTAGAATGTCGAATGTTGACTCATACTTTGCTCAGCTGTATAATCCACAATAATCAACGTTTCTGTGCACAAAGATAATTGTATGAACATAACTTGCTGTAAACTTTTCTTCTTACCTGAGAGTGAAAAACCGTTCTATTGTCTAATGGTCGATGGAATGTTCTGCAAATTATTGTGCTAGTTTTCGTCACCACATGGCCTGTAACCTGAAGACGGAGTGTGAAGATGGGCGGGATGACAGGGGTAACAGAGTGCTACACACTTGTTGAGAAACAGCAGGGATTGGTCAGTGATAAGATCGACGTGAACAAAAGGGCCGGTGACACTCAATTCACTAGGAGGCAGGTTACGTTTACCACTGTGTGTCATCAATTCACTAACTGGATTATAAGTTAAAAAAAACATTGCGTGGAAGTTTAAATGAGATCGTTCCTGAATATATATAAAAAGAGATACATCATTGCCAAATATGTATACATTAAGCGTGATCAACATAGACAAAACAGTTTTTTACCATTCTTTTTTCTCTTACAAGTGAACAAGCTTTTAAATCGAAAAGATGTTCTTGTACAAGAATTGGTCGATCAATTCTCGAACGGGTTCTAACCAGTCATTTCCAATGGAATTATTGTTATGATTATCCATTCATAATAACGAGGCTTATCTGTCAGTTCACAGGAAACGATACAGAGAAAGACGTCAACAATGCCATGGTAGTTACGTCAACAACGCCATGGTAGTTAATCTAGCATATACACATTTTCCCACGGGACAACGTTATATGAAAAAACTGCCGTGATGGTCATGTCACACAAAACACCACACCCATATCCTCTATGGTTCCAACCAATATGACATTTGTGATCAACAATCCTCATCCCCTTTGTGGTGCTTTTGATCCGTTATCATATACTGATGAGACTGATTCAGATCACTCAGTTTCATCAATAAGACCGTTTGCTTGTAATGATCGATACGGAACTCTATCCTATACTCAGGTTTGTGACTCTATAGCTGATTGTCAAGGTGACAGTGATGAATCTTTCTGTAAGCATCCCCCATGTGTCAACAGGTTCACGATGTACTAACGAGTAGTGCTTGCCCTTCGATAATATCTGTAAATTATCAAATCCATGTGATGAAATCAGACGAAAAAAGTTGTTTTAGGTACTAGTCAGAAATTATTATTTAATACATCCTGTCCCATCTCCTGTTCTTGTTACTTTTGATGGGGCAAGAAAGTTCATCTCCACCCCAATGAACCTCTAGTGAGTCCTGTCCTGACACTCACTTCCGTTGTCCTGGAGGGTTTAAACGACTGTCTGCCTGTCTACACACGATGCAATGGGATGTATGACTGCACTGATCATCAGGACGAACAGTAATGCCACAAAGAGGATGTCCAGGATTCTTCCGATGTAGACGTTCAGCGACATGTGTACACAACCACATATGTGACGACTGGCCTCACTGCCCATGAAAATTGATGAAATATTATGTGACACCAAGTGCCCTTTGAACTGTCTGTGTCAAGGTCACATTTTTCTCTGTCCTCCACCTTTCTTTGTAGCTTTCTTTCCCCATCTCCGTTACTGAATGCTGCAGGCTCTGGCATGACTCTGTCCGATGTGATTAAAACACTTTGCTTATTGGTGCGGTTTGGGCACGCTGTTTTATGCCCTATCTATACAAAGCACAACTTATGAATCTGAGACTTCTTGATCTCAGTAACAATAAGCTGCAGCATGTCAACATGAGTTACGCTTCTTGGATTTGAAACCTTAAAAGTTCTGTCCTGTCTAACAATCCTCTGACCTCTCTCCACACTGATCTGCCGTCTGTCAGCCAGGCAAAGGGCATTGGGCTGTGCTGGATCTGTCCCTCACAAATCTGACTATCTTCGATCTCACGATCCTTTCACTGTTTTCAGGCGTAGACACACTGAATTTGACCTTCACTTCCATTCACACAATCAGTCCTGCGCAGTCACAGTTCACATCAACATTGATTAAGCTGGACACGATAGGTAGTCCTGAAAAAAAGTTTCCACCAAAAATCATGAACAGTTTCTCTGCTCTACGATTCATACGACAGAAAACTACAAATTGTGTTGCAAAAATATGCACTTACATTTACAGTATGGATTTATCATGCATTGCCCACAAGACGAAATTTCTTCCTGTCAAGTTTTGCTGCAGTCATGGACGTATAGAGTGTTCCTCTGGCTGATTGCTGTCCTGTCAGTAACGTGTAATATCTTTGTTGTTGCGCTCGTCTGTTTTCAAAGAGCATAGCATCTGCAACTGGTTTCAGTGTGTTTGTCAACAATCTCACCATAGCGGACTTCCTGATGGGGGTCTACATTACAGTGATTGGAATAGCTGATAGAAGGTACCGAGGACGATTACCTGTACCATGATGACACATGGAAACACAGTGTGAGCTGCAAGACATCCAGGTTTTTGTCTCTGCTGTCGAGTGAAATGTCAGCGTTCATCATCTGGTTCATTAACGCTCGATCGTTTTCTTGTTCTGCGTTTTCCTTTCACCACAATGAGATTTGACAGAACACCAGCAGTACAGATTTGCTCCCTGACTTGGTTAGCTGGGTGCTTGTTAGCTTTGGTATCTTTGTCTCCAGTAACTTCACCCCCGGGGGTTCTACAACTAGACTGGTGTTTGCATACCTTTACCAGTTACAAGATGAAACTTCAGAGGGAAGTTGTATTCTTTTAGTGTTTTGATTGTTCTCTGAATTTTGTTTTATTTCCATGCATTCAGCCTTAATTTTATGAATGAACTCAACAATGCGCCTTGGGCACGATGTTAAAGTAGCCAGTTTTTGAATGGTTTCTCAAGACTCTTCCAGATGTACACAAGTTTATCTGGCGACATCGTACTTTCCCATCCTCTTGGCGGAAAAACTGCTTCGTTTCTAATCTCCAAGCCTGAAAAGGTTTGGACGACCCTTCTAGTTGTCGGCCAATAATCCTGACCCACTGTTATGGAAATTAATGAAATAAGTGGCCAGCACTCACCAGATTTGGAAGCTAACAACAAACGGCCTTCGGCCAAAGAACAGTGCAGGTTTTACAAACAACACGCGGGCGACAGTCGTTCCTTCGTTTTGGGGGTCTGCACTTTAACATAACTACTCTTGATATTATCAGTCAATAACGATCAAATAAAAGAAAATCCTGCTTAAGAACTAGAACATTCTATCTGTCTGACTTTGTGTTTGTTTGTTCATAATGTAATGCCACAGTGGTGTGTGTATAGATGCATGTACAAGTGAACCAGGTCTAGGACCATTGGTGAAAACTCCATTGTTCTGTACCTCCTCATGGATAGGGAAGGTTGAGAGACTAAAACCTGAAACAAAAGCTAGGACAGAATTTTTTAAAACGGTTTGGGGATAGAGTTATTCATCTGTAGGCAACTCCTGCAGTCCAGTCACCATCAACATGTCATGCTCTGACATCCATCTGATTCCTGTTGCTGGCCGTGGGAGGGAACAAGGCATCTGCACAGCCCATAGTCTCTGGTCCTTCTTTAGCTCAGAATTCATTGACACCACAAATCAAGTGTGGGAAACAGCAATGATACTGACCAATGCAAGGAGCCACCCATTCATCACCTGAAACATAAAGACACTGTGATCACTGATACCAAAGCTGCTGCCAATGTGTTCGCCTGCACTAGGGAGCAAAACTCACCCTCCACAATATTACCTGCCACTTTGTTAGAAATAGGAATTAAAAAAGAAAGAAAAAAGCACCCTACCTTGAACAATTTCATCTGATAATACTGAAATCTACAATCTGCCATTTTATTTTAATAAACTGAAATCAGCTCTGCAGACCTTAAGAGGTGGCCATGCTCTGCCCTCAGAATTCACATAGAAAAACACGACACCAAATGTATATATGCTTTATTTCGTATCTACTATCCATTCAACACACCTGGGCCCATTCTCCTCCAAAAGGTACAGTAGGATTTAATGTGTGCACGACATTTCTTAGTCATGTGTTCATGCAAAAAAGATTGATTTAAAGTTTCATCTGAGACATGCTGACAATACTGGAGGCTGCACCTACGTTAACACTGAGCGGAAAAATTGTCTACATTGTCTGTCTGGAACGGAAATAGATCCCTGCACTGTGGTGCATAAGCCTAACGCCTGAGCCATAAAGCTAAACAGACCCCATGGGAGAAGTCACTTATGAAACAGCTCCTAAGATGTCTTTTGCGTATAGCAGAGCAGCGTAGTCTAAAGAAATGACAGTCTCAGAAAGCTAGATGTGACGACCCTGCGCACTCTGGATTCAAGGAAGAATTTGCAACCAAACTTAAATCATCCTTTGAAGCTGCCACAGTTCTCTCTAAACGTTTGGGACACCTGTATGAAAAGCATCAGAACTGGAAAGACAAAAGTGACAAAGAAGTAGAACGCCTTTTGGTGAAGGTGTATTGCATTGGTCAGTGGCTGAGCAACAAAGCAGCCAACCTTCAGAAATGACCACTAAGACAAACAATAGCAAAGCTCGAACAGCGCTCATTAGCGTGAAAGACTGGAAGTCAGAGCCATAATTGAAAAAAGATAGTGTGAAGCATTTGAAGGAAAGTATATGGTTAATGTGGAACTGCCATGACACCAGTTTACAGCGCTGATAGTATCCTCTTAGACAGATCAGGATACAACACTGAACTGACCATGTCAATCAGCTGTTGAACGGGACAACCAAAATGGATGAGCGGGCAATGTACAACATGCAGCAACGTCCGTTTCTGGCAACTTTTGGTGATCCATTATTCATTGAACATACCAACAAACCAAAGTTTTAGGTGCATTGCACTATTCATCAAGATTTCAATGGTGAAAACCGTCATAAACAAGACGAGCTTAAAAGCATTCAGAACAACCACCGAGACGTGCCTTCACTGAGCACGGCTGTGGAGATCATGACATCATTGTATGCAGGGTGACCTCATGCTGTTGGATAAAGTTTCCAAGTGATGTGCTTTTTCAAAATGACTGATGGTCAGCTGCCTCAATTGACATTAGAGAGATACAGGGCATGTACTATGAGAAAAACTAACAACGACAACAACGACAGCAGCAGCAGCAGCGTCGACGACGACGACAACGACAACATAAATTTATGTCAGCAGAATGGATGATGGCCAACTCTTACAGGTTGTGTTGTGTGGAAAACTTGCTTCTACACCAGACTGGCTGAAATATCTGTGCTGGGATTAAAAAATGATGCAACAAGACATGCAGACCATCACCATTAATTTAAAAAGACTGAGAAATCTTGACAGCTGACTGTAGCTATGGAGGTAAGGCATCAGGACTCGTATGCAGAGGAGTGACAAGAACTGTAACGAATAGCAACAGGTGAGACGAGAACGCACCCACCAGAACGCGGTGTGTTCATCAACCTAAAGAGACATGGCATTTGCCTGCAAAAGCTGCAGTAAGATATGTCACTAACGGATTGGGTTGTGCAGCAGCAGCAGGTGCTACGATCAGCGATGGCACAATCCTATGGCTTCCCGAGACAATAGGGGCTAATAATCGTCTAGAAATATTTGTTCTGCTGTGTGAACAACACATATCTGGTATTCCACTTCACTCTTCTTTAATTTGTTAAAATGATAGACGTCGCTCTGGATTGCACAAGATGGCTTTTGTAGCAATGAAGAGCTAACAAGCAAATGGTTGAACCTGAGACTGTAGGTCAACAGTCACACGGATCCAGTATATCTCCATTTCGCCGTTTATTCTTGTGACTTCTTTACAAGAGCCCCTGGTCCTTAGCTCTCCCTACTTGGACTAGTCGGGAAGACAGCTCTTGCCTGGGGGTGATCACGGGGATCGATTTATGCCTGCTGCCCAGGGTCTGGTGGTTCTTTCCCAGTATCATCTGGATCCTGCCAGATGAACAAAATCATTTGAGGTTAGTAAGTAGAAGGATGTTTGTACATACTGACACAAGACAGCACCTTGTCAAGGGAAATGAGTTCCTCCCATGTAGCATTATGCTGATGCAGCGACTATATATGATCAGCTGTTAAACGCTGTTGGCGGTGCGTGACTGGAATTTCTGGTATTTTCAAACTGGACAGGAAACGTTTGGAAATCAGAACGTGTTTTACTGTGTGCATACGAGCTTTATACAAACATTGATAGTGTCTTTGGCCGTTTCTGGCTTTGCTCACTTACCGTGCACTGATGCAATGATGGCACATGGGTACGTAGACAGCGTTGCTTTAACTTGAACCTCATAATATATTAAACAGTCTCTTTCAACTAATACATTGCAGTAGAAATGTGAGCTTTAACAGTGTTTCCAAATAGTGTATAAAAGAACATACGTACAGCCCGAACACTTATTTTGTAGTCATAATACTTAGGACAGAGAAGACAGCACAGAAAACTGCAAATGCTCCGGGAGTTTCTTTCTCCTGTGACCAGAAGAATAGAAACTGCTATACTAATACTGCCACTAATGTGTAACATTTACATTTAGTAAATAATCCAATCAGCACATGGACTATCCGATGGGTTGAAATCAATGCCAATTGGAACTAGGCTGTTGGTTTCTGGATTTTTATTTAAGTTCCAGGTCTTGGAATTGCCTCTGCCTCGGAAGGGGTTTTCCTGTGCTATTCCTATTTGTTTTGCCCGTGGTGAAATATGACTGAGATTCTTAAGACAAAATCTCCTATCGCTTGTTTGTTTGTTTGTTTCAATGTTTGTTTTCGTCTTGGAACACAGATCATAATTTCCAATGAAGTATTTGCAAAGTTTACTCTGTGAAGAGATGCATGATCAGGGCGACTGACGATGGAGGGCAGCTTGAACATCGGCTGCTTTCATGCTCAGTTTGGTTAGATCTCATTGAATGTCAAGCCTTAGTAGGATAATCTAAAACGATTTTCATTTTCTTTGAAGAGAGAACCCTAATAGAATTTCAGCTATCAACTGTAAAGAAAAGAATGTCTGTGTCTGGGCCACATACTCATGCGACAATACCATTTTATATGTCAGAAGAATCTCTATTCATCAGGCCTGAAGTGGAAGGACTCAGTTTGATCCTCCACCGCTGTACAGTGCTCGGTGTGTGTTTGAAGGAGACGTTTGCATGCACCTATGCAGTTTGACATCACGTCTTAAAGCCAAGGGTTTACTCATGCTGTCAAACCAACTGCCCAACTCCTAATCCAGAGACGAAAGATCTTCAGGAAGGTCCATTCAGGGAGTTTCATAGATTTGGGCAGATGATAGAAACACACACACACACACACACACACACACACACACACACACACACACACACACACACACACACACACACACACACACACACACACACCACACACACACACACACACACACACACACACACACACACACACACGCGCACACACCCGCACACACACACACACCAGCACCACACACACACACACACACACACACACACACACACACACAACACACACACACACACACACACACACACACACACACAAACATTTAAAAAAGCGCTAAAAATGCATCCATAGAAAGTCTGCGCATTAATTAAAGTCATGTCCATCAATACGATCCCCTTATCCCATTCTCTCTCTCTCTCTCTCTCTCTCTCTCTCTCTCTCTCTCTCTCTCTTCTCTCTCTCTCTCTCTCTCTCTCTCTCTCTCTCTCTCTCTCTCTCTCTCTCTCTCTCTCTCTTTAACTTGTTATTCCAACAACAGTTTCATTATTGTTCAATATTTGATATGAGAGTTTTGCACTCGCATGATAGAAATTGTGTGCTTTTAGAAATGTGTTTTGAGCTTGTTGTATATGTTGTATTAGTTTGTTTCTTGTTCATGAGGGCAGGATGTAAAACGCTGGAAAGCTTATTCTTTAACCCTTAATAAAGATAATTTTTCATGACTTGACCACCACACACACACACACACACACACACACACACACACACACACACACAACACACACACACACACACACACACACACACACACACACACACACACACACACACACACACACACACACACACACACGACACAAAAATGCAGTAAGGAGTGTAATTCACTTACACATAAAAACACAATTATCATGAAATGAGCTTAAACGTGTCCAACAAATCAAACAACTACACATCCTTTCCATCCTAAACCCACAAAGAAAAGGAACAAGGAAACCAAATAATACTACCTCTTTAGCGTGTTTCACGTCAAATGATCTGAGCACACAAACAACAATCCGACCTAACACAGGATCAAAGCTGCGCTGCTTTTAAAGTCACCAGTATTTACTCACCTAACTCATCTTAGCTTATTCCTTCCCACGTGTTTTGTCAACGGAACGTCCACAAAAGTCGGGCCAGTTTTCCCAGGCCCAGCGCTGTTCATTCTTGACTCCACTGCAACCAAGGACGGGAACACAGCCAGAGAACACCCCGTCCCCTTTTCTGCTGTGTCTTGACGTCTGGGTGCAGAGACATAATACACAAAGCTTAAAAGATCGCCTCCATAAGTAAGCCGAACTTAGTTAATTATATGTTGTTAGCACCGAGGAGAGATACAATAACACTCTTACGCTGATGAACCTCAAATTTCTGTATTTTTTAATTCAAAGGGGAACCTAAAATTTCTGTCTTTTTTAATTCATTGGGGACAACACCAACACCTCTAGCAAAAGACTGAAAATAATTTCAGAAAATCCAAAACGAGTGATTGTTTTAATGTTTAGACAGTATTAACAAATTTCCTTTTCTCACGTCTTTTTTTTAAACGACCGATATTAATCAATGTTTTTTCATGTTTTCAACTACAGAAACAAATTCTCCAACAAACCATTGTTACAGCATTCACATCGGAACAAAAGCCATGGAGAAAAATGTATGATAATATTGCAAGGTGCAAAAAATAATGAATGAAGAAAGGATTTCAGGAATGAAGGTAGGGTCTGTGGTGAACTGAGATGGAATATTTCATGTAAACTGCTGACGCTGACACTGCGTCTTCTTCCCTTCTTCTTCTTCTTCTTCTTCTTCTTCTTCTTTTTTTTCTTCTTCTTCTTCTTCTTCTTCTTTCTTCTTCTTCTTCTTCTTCTTCTTCTTCTTCTTCTTCTTCTTCTTCTTCTTCTTCTCTTCTTCTCATTGTACACGTAAAGATGATCCCTAGAGTCACTGACAAAGGCTCCTGCATGGTGGAGGCCCTCCAGTAATCCACACAGCTTCACCTATGTCGATGTGTCAGTAGGCTAGTTTTCTGCTCTTAGCTTTTGATTGTTGGACAGTTCTGCAGGAAATGTTCCACAGTCATTGGGGATGGAGTTGGGCTCGGAGCAGTGCTATTGAAAGACCATGGTGAAGGACTTCAACAAC
>CM031623.1:60304535-60309535 GCA_018398815.1 Conus ventricosus | reverse complement strand
CAAAATATACATTGTGATTCCAAAAGGGTTCCCATCCAGTTTCAAAATACCAGTAAGTCCAGTCATGCACCACCAACAGCGTTTAGCAGCTGATCATTTATAGGGTATTGCACGAACATAATGCCAATTGGAAAGAACTCACTTTTCTTTGAAAAGTCGTTGTCGTATGTGTACAACATGTCCTTCTACTTCATAACCTGAAATGAATCTGTTCAACTGACCTGACCCAGATGATATCAGGAATGAACAAGACACCGGCAGCAGGTATTAATGATCCCCGTGATCACTCCCAGGCAAGAGTGTCTTCCAGATCAGTCATTTACTTCTCAACTCTTCATCACTAGAAAAGCCACCCTTCGCATTCCAGAGCAACTTCGATTATAAAGAAGAAGAGTGAAGCAGAATGCCAGACAAATGTTGTTCACACACCAGAATAAATCATGCAGCCACCGACTAGCCCCTGTCGTCTCTGGAAACAATGGGATTGTGTCATCGTCAATTGTAGTGCATGCTGCTGCTGCACAACTCAATTCGTTAGTGACATATCTCACTGCGGCTTTTGCAGGCAAATGCCATGTCTGGCTAGTCGGATGATTACACAGTCTTCTGGTGGCTGCACTCTCTTCTCTCTGCTTTCTGTTGGTTACAGCCCTTGTCACTCTTCTGCATACGAGCCCTGATGGTCTCTCTCCATTGCTACAGTCTGCTTGTCAAGATTTCTTAGCCTTTTAATAGCGATTTGCTTCATGTCTTGTCCAACTCAAGCACATACTGCTAGTTAGGCAGAATTATCTACCGCTGCAGATATGAATGCTTATCTCCCCTATTTCTTCAGTCTAAGACATAAGAGCAAGCTTTGTTTATAATTGAATATTTCTTGCAGTCATTGCAACACCAAGCTGTTCTGTAAGTTGCTGGAATGGGCTGGGTACTTATTCTTGGAATTTATTGTTTATTGAAATTTTAGTCCCTTGTGGATTCCTTCCAAGAACTGGCCCTCACCCTTTGTGTTTAAAAGGGGGTTTTTTTCATATTTCTACTTTTCAAAGAAAAGGTGCTTGTTTTGCTCTTTCATGATTTTCCTTTTTGCTTCTTGGGTGGCACCTTTTTTGGGTTTTTTTAAAAACTCAGCAAACATATTAGGGTATTGCACACCAGCCTTTTTTTGGGGATAGCATTCTTCTTTAAAACGAAAAGGCAGAGGAGTCAATTACCATTTCCCGCATCACTAGGAGAAACAATCATTTTCGAAATACCAGTATCTCAGCAGGAGTTTTTATGTTTAGTGATTTTCCTCCCCTTTTGGAGATTGCCTCCCCCTGGAACTAAAAGCTTGCTGAAGCTCTTTTGAGAACATTTTTTAAATTCCCCATTCACCCATCAAGCACTACTGCTAGTTAGGCAGATTATCTCCCGCTGCAGATATAAATTTTTCTCCCCCTATTTACAATCGAAGAGATAAAGCAAGCTTTTTTAAAATTGAATATTTCTTGCAGTAATTGCAACACCAACTGCTCTGTAATTGCGGGAATGGGTCGGTACTTATCCTTGGAATTTATTAGTTTTTTAATATCACGAGACAAGAGCTCGAAAAAAGCTGTTGATTTTAACACTTCTTTTTTAAAAAATATTTGAAACAATGTTCTCCTTTGACGATTGACTCTTTTAAAAATTTTAAAAGGCTTTTTTATTTTGTTCGTGATATATATAATATTATATAATATATATATATATAAAATAATATATATATAAATATATATATTTTTTTTTTTTAAATTTTTTTTTTTGTGGTATATTAAAAAAAACTTACATTATTCATTTGGGTATGCTTGAAGGTAAAACAATAAAAATCCGATAACGCTATCCAACAAAGTTCATCTGAGTTAAAGGGTCTGGCAAATAAAGAGGATACCACATATATCAGCGAAGAAATGGTTTTAATTACTTTGAACACTTCTTTGCACTTTCTAATCAAAGCAGCTAAACATGATCGAATACACCGCAGGACTGTTTTTAGAAAACATATGATTTTGCTTTCGTAAAATTTGCTACTTTTTCCCTTTTACCACTAAAAAAAAAAAATTTTAAAAGCACTTGAACACCGTAGCAAATTGAAATCCTAACAAATAGTGAACAAACCGTCGCTGCATCTTTGAAAGGATCATGTCTCGGCACAAAACGTTTAAAAAACTTGAACAATGACATCAGTAAAAGTGACAGTCTGATTAACGAGGAGGAAGAGAGAGAAAGAGAGAGAGAGAGAAAAAAGAGAGAGAGAGGAGGAGAGAGAAGAGAAGAGAAGAGAAAGAGAGAGAGAGAGAGAGAAAAGAGAGAAGAAGAGTGGGGGGGTGGGGTGGGTGGGGTGGGGGAGAAGAAGGGCCGTATCTTGAATAAAACTGAGGGTGCAGGGAATGCAAACCCAAACAAAAAAACAATGCCAATAAAAAATTGTTAAAAAATGGGTCGGGGAAAAACGGAATTATAAAAGGGGGTTGGGGGGAGGAATCGGGGGGGGGGAGGGGGGGAATCCAAAAAAGTTTTTTAAAAACCGCAAAAGGGAGCTGAAAAACCTTCCCAGCAGGTATCTCATACTAAATATCAACCATATAAATCAGGTTAAGGTACTAGTGGGCCTTTACTAGGCCTTTCTCCTGATCGAAAAAATATCCCTTTTTTTGGGCCGATTTCTTAAACACACGTTGCAGTTAGCGGTGGGTGGAGTGGGGTGGGTGCAAGTCACTACTCCGTCTCACAGAAAATTTTGTTGTCTCCCATAGCGGTCAAGTCTGCTTTGAAGGCCTTGGGGATGGAGATCAACAACCGATGATGACAGGGCGTTTCCCCCTATCCCAACTCTGAAGTGAAAAAGTTTTGTCGTAGGCCAGACGCATCTTTTCTTTTTAGTTTTTAACTGGGGGCCCTTGTAAGCCAAGTTCCCCACGAAGTAGGGCCTGGTTACTGAATACAAACCCTGTGGTATTTGTACACTTCAATAAGATCTCAACTGATTCCTCTGTATTCCATACTACCAAAGGTTAACTTTTTTTTTCCCCCTTTTCTCATATGTAGATCTTTCAGACAAAGGGCCCTTTTTTGGAGCACGTCTTAACCTTCTATCAAATCCCTTTTTCGCCCCCCCGTCCGGGCGACCATGCTACGTTGCCACATTCTAAGTGTGGACGCACTATGCGACAAAAAGCATCTTGAAATGTCCTTGTCTAAATCTGTATGATACAATGAGACCTACAAGTCATTTGCCTTTTTTTTAACTTGAAACCTGATGTGACCGAAAACTTTAGTTTATTTTCCACTAAAAACCCATACTTTTTTTAGCCCCAGAGGCCCCACATCACTACAATATCTGAGTCGGGTTTTTTTCATGTAGTACGTAAAGGGGGGGGTTATTTACCCCATTATGGGGATTTGTCCGCTTGAAACGAAGCTGCCATGCTCAGCCCATGCTACAAAAACTGTCCAGATCCGACTGGAGCCGATTATGAACTCGTCTTTTTCTACATGAAGGGAAAACCTTGGTATCGCGCGTAACTCCAAAGGGATTCACAACACTTGGGAAGTCATTGATATAAACGACGAACAAAACGGGGGCCCAGACGCGCCTTGCGGTACACAACTCCCCACGGTGACCACTCGGGTAGTATGCCGCGGGGATAATTAAAACCCCTGCAAAGGCCTATGCTGATTTCTGTGTCCATAACAAAACTACCCTGTGTCCCCGTTAAAAGCTGAGATTTTTATGGGCACGACCGAGTCCCCCGGTATAACGGGTCAGGCGGCCTGAGCCTTAACCACCATTAAAATCTGCCCAGGAGAAAAAAATCTCTGATTCAAAAACCTACGACCCAAGACTTCGCTGCCCTGCCCACTTGCTGGCTATGAAGAGAACCATGGGGCCAGTATTGCGCACACTGCACTCCACCTTTAAAAATCCACAGTGCAGACCAAGGGGTAAAATTTACGCATCCCATCCCCTCTGGCCCCCCCCCCCCCCCCCCCCCCCCAATTCTTCCAAAGCCTGAGTGATGGGGGAAAGGGGGGAAAATGGGAGTGAAAGATGTCACGGAAACTGCGTCTCAAACCTGCATGCAGGGGGTTCAGGACTTCAGTCACTGGGATGACAAAATCCACCCGCAGTACTTGAACACCAAACACCCTCGTTAGGGACAACACTCCTGCCCACACGGAGAGGGGGGTAAAAGGTGCCTAACCAAAGCCTTTTTCCACTAACCCGATCAAAGGCATCTTTCCCAAAGTGGCCGAACAAAACAAAGAAAGGGAAAAATTTAAAACCCCCACAAAGGGGGTACAAATCTTAAAAATTGCATGCTGGAACGTCGGACCATGCTCGACAGGGCCGAAACGGCCGCCCTGAGCGGCGTCGCTTTTTTTGCCATGAACTTGCCAGGCTATCCTAGACATTGCTGAATTAAGCGAAGTCGCTTCTTGAGGGGAAGCACCTTTAAAAAACCAGCGCCGTTACACACCTCTACGGTCTGGGAAAACGCAGCAAAAAAACCTTTCGGGAGTTGGGTTCATGTCAAGTTTTTATTTCCCCAAGCTAGAAAAACCCCCAGCAGGGGACTCTGATCGCATCACGTCATTGCGCCTACCTTTCAGGGAACCACTGCGCACTGTTTGTGTGTAGCCCCAACTTTATTTCTGAGCCTGCAGAAAAGGAAAATTCTAATCGACCTCCAACCTTGTACAAGCACCCTGCAGACGCAAGGTCTTGTCCTTGGGGGTTCCCAAAGCCCCAGTACCAATGCAAAAGCCTGGGAAAAGGGGTCCTTGGAATCAAGGGGGTTGGAAACTGCAAAGACAACGGGCGACTGCAGTGGGGTTTTTCGGGCCCAGCGCAAACCCCCACACAAATACCAACCTTTCAAAAATAGAAAAAGGTCCTAAAAGGGACAACCTGGATTTTTTCCCAAACCCCCCCGGGCCCCCAACATTGGGCCCCCCCACCTAAAAAACTCGAGGGG
>CM031623.1:60285219-60303535 GCA_018398815.1 Conus ventricosus | reverse complement strand
CAAAGGAAGGGAAGGGACCGAGATTCGTTAAACAAGGGCGCCGTAAAAGCCAAAACTGGGGAGAAAGGGCGAAACCGGCGATGGAGTTCCGACTTTCGAAGATCGAAAGCGCCGAATGCAAAGTCGCAAGTGCCAAGACAAAGCACAAGGCGAGGATGGCGTGGTTAAACAAATGAATAAAGCACACCAAACCAAAAGCCCCACCGGTTCAAGAATGAAAGGGTGAAGCGCGCAAGCCACAACAAATAAGCAAAGAAGCAAACACAAGGCTATCTAAAACACAACGGCAAAGAGAAGGCGAGACAGAGCACAAGACTTATCTTGCTTGGACGGCAGGCCGAGAGAGAATGACGTATGGGAGACTTACACTGGCTTCTCCCTACGGCGGAAGTGGGTTGGGCACCACGTGACTGTCTTATCACTGCATTAGCCACACAAAAACTTCGGCCTGGCAGAGCAGACTAACTGCCGTGAATGCTATTGTCTGACATGGTACAGTATATGACGCCAAACACAGCCACTGCTGAAATATCTCTAGAAAAGCAATCCTTATGTATCTGTGTTTTATTAATCATAGACAAAGACAGAATTTATATTGAGGTGTTTTTTTTTTTTTTTTTTTTTTTTTTTTTTCTTGTGGCATCAGTTATCGATCAATGGAGCACCTAAGGCGGTCATTTTCTTTCTTTCTTTTTTTTCTTTTTTCTTTTTTTTTCTTTTTTTTCCTAAGGCCAAAATCCACCTCTTCATTTTTTGGTGCTTCACACTGTCCTCTTCATTTGCCAAAACAAAAACAAAAAAAAAAGCAAAACAAAAAACAAAAACAATTTCCACTACTGGTTTTTGTGTTTTTTTTTTCTGTTTTTTTTTCTTTTTGTTCCCCTCCAACCAGTCCCATACACACCATGCATAGTCTGTTTGTTAATTTACAAATGGACATGTTTTTTTTGCAGATTTTAATGTTTTTGGCGTTTGATACAAAGTGTCTGGGTTTGTTGGTGTTCTAATGTGTGGTGAACTGGCACACTCACTCTGACAATGTGTTGCATGTACAAAGAAAACAACATGGATTAAACAAAAGACTTAAATTTTCTTTCATTTCAGTTTTTCCTAAGTAACGAGAGAGACGGAGAATATCTGCTAGCTTCATTTTGTGTTCACCCCCCCCCCCCCCACACACACACACTCTCTCCGTCTCTCTCTCTCCCCCCCCTCCCCCCACCCCCCCGCAACCCCCCCTCCTCTCGAACATGACAACGATGGTAGTTAATATTAAAGGCACGGTATCAAAGCAAAACAGTATGCATAAACGACCAATTCCGTATGTACACACTCCTGAAAGGATATCGTTGGTCCCAGTTACCAAGACGGGAACAGACCTCCCCATCCTTTTACCCAAGCGCGTGAGTGCTCCTCACGTCACGCCACCACCACCATTACACGACCACCACCCACCCACCCAAAGAAAAACAAAACAAAGAAGAACAAGAGAGAGAGAGAGAGAGAGAGAGAGAGAGAGACGGACAGACAGACCCGACAGGTAGACAGAGGACAGACAGTCGGACAGAGACGGCGTCAAAGAGAAAGAGAGGGAGAGAGTGGGATGTTGCGCGGGGGAGGGAGGGGGGGGGGGGGGGACGGGGGCGGGGGCGGGGAGAGACCCACACAGAGAAAACGACAGGAAGTGAGCCACTGAGTCAGACGGACAGACCAAGCAAACATGCATGCACACTCGCATACAGAGATAGATAGAAAGAGAGAGAGCGCGCGCGTGAGAGAGAGAGAGAGAGAGAGAGAGAGAGAGAGAGAGAGAGAGAGAGAGAGAGGAGAGAGAGAGAGAGAGAGACAGACAGACAGACAGACAGACGACAGACATACGGAGAGAGAGAGAGTGAGTGAGAGAGAGACAAGCGACAGTCAGACAAACAGGTAGGTCGACCGACTAGTGAACGTGTAAAGAACATTAAGAAGAGTCACTCTCATGCCATAAACAGAGAGAGAAAGGAGAGATGGAGCAAAGGACGAGCGGACAGACAGATTGACAGGCAAGCAACGAACGAGCCGACAGACAGACAGACAAACTGAGAAAGATAATTTCAGAGAGAGAGAGAAAGAGATGGAGGGAGGAACGAGGGCGAGAGAGACAGAGAAAGGAAACACACAGGCTTCCAACATACTTCTCCCAACGGTAGCGGTAACTGTTTCGGTAAAGATATGCAAAGAAGTTCTGCATCAGATAGTGTGTTTCAAGTCTACTTAAAGGAGAGGTGATGCTTTCTAATGTTTAACTCTTTTTCAAAGATATGTTGTAGAGAGAAGACAGAATTGGTTTTTTTTGAAAATACTAAACACACCTTAGCTAAAAGATCATGTAATTAATGAATTTGTAATTCGCAAGTTTGAGATCAAATTGTTTTATACCAAAAAGTATGTCCAAAAACTGATAGCTTTAGTCTTATATCTGTTTTTACGTATATAAAATCTTCGATAAACAACCAAAACATTTGCACAGGTGGGCAATCATAGAAAAAAATGCTCAATATAATCAATTGTGTCAGGACAATACGAACACTTATTATTTTCTTTTACTTGCATTTTACTTAGAAGAATATTTGTAGGGTAAATATTATGCAGGATTTTCCAATGCAGGACTCTTATCTTGTTTCTGTTGTAACGTCTTTCGCTCTGACCAAATAGATGTATCTAGTCTGACACCAAATGTTCTGAACAAAATTGAGACGCACATGGAGTCCACTGGTTTTTTGTTGTTACAGACTAATTTCCTAATATCCTTTACTTTCCTATTGAACTGACTTGCTCGCATTTCTGACTTCCATCTTCTTTTTCGCCGTTCTGTATCCACTGAACCCAAGTCTTTGGAAAGTGTTAATTAAAATGTTATAATCTAGTACGATATTTGCTCTGTTTAGCCCTATCATGTCTTGTAATTCCTCCAGAGTGAGTAAACGGTTTCTCGAGAATGAATGACCTGTTTAATAGTTTCAATTCCTTTCTTTTGCCAAGTTGGAAAGAACAACGTTTTGTGTTTGTAGGTGAGTAGTAAATTATTGAAGATCATTTGACTTTGAAAATTGTTGCCATTAATAATCTTCCATCTTAATGACAAACTTGTTCTCTAAATAAGTCGTTAGAACCTCTTTCCAAAATTCATTGTTTATTCTTCAAGTCCTTTAATATCTTTTCTTTTACAGTTGATATGGAAGATTCTATCACCTTTTGCCAGCTTTTTCCAAATGCCATCTCGGAATAAAACTCCACTTATGTTTTTCAGTCGCGTCAAACAGTTTTCATGCCCATTGTAAATAAAAGTATTTTTGTAGCTCAAGCATGTTTAACATTTTAAGACCCCCCTCTCCATACTCACCTTCCATCACTTTTCGTTTACTTTTTCAAATGCCCTCCTATTACTTTGTTTTTCTGCCAGAGGAATTTATACAGTATTGTATTTATTTTATTTAGTACTCTATGGGGAAGACCTATAGATTGTATTACGTATATAAATTGGCTGATCAAAAAGGTCTTTACAACCACAACTTTACCTTGAATACTCAGGTCCCGTTTACTCCATTCCTTAATGATGGAATTCATTACCTCTAATCTATGAAACCAGTTGTCTTCTATGTCTCGTGCCATTTTGTTTGTTTCAAAATAAATGCCCAATATTTTCATTTTACTGACCAAAGTAAATGGAATATTTTCCTTTTCATTCTTATTACCCATTCTCAAAACCTAGTTTTTGTGTATTTAATCTAAGACCAGAAATTCTTTCGAACTCAGTTAGTAATCTAAAGCTGTAAGCATGTCTGTTCTGTTCTCAGAAAAAGTGTTGTGTCGTCGGCCATTTGTTTTATTTTAATATGAACTGGGCTTGTGCAATGGGGAAGTGGAACTTAATGCCCTCTATGGAACTGTTTCTAATTTTGATCGCAAGCAGCTCTACAGCCAGTACAAACGCGAGAGGTGAAAAAGGCAACCCTGTCTGATACCACAGGAAAATATCAAAAGGTTCGGAAATCCAGCCTCCATGATTAATACTGCTTGAACTACCGTTGTTAAGAACATATACCCACCTTTTAAAGTCCACACCCAAAACCAAAAACATCAAAATGCGTGTAACAAAAATTTTCTGGATATTGAATCAAGGCTTTACATTAGTCTACTGCTAGTAGATATCCACCATCATTACGTGTGTTTAAGTAGTTTATTACATCGTCAATGGACCTTAAAAATTGTTGCAATATTTCTACCTTTCCGATAGCCAACCTGATCGTTGTTAATTAATTTATGAATAACGTTACCAAGTCTTTCTGCTAGAACTTTTGCAAGAATTTTTAGTCTGTATTAGTCAAGGTGATTGGTCTCCAGTTTGTTAACTGTTCTCTTTCTAAGTCTTTTCCTTTGTGTAATAAAGTGATGATTCCTTGTCTTTCAGTGTATGATAATTCACCTTTATGAAAAGATTCAATAAAAGATGCTTGTTACCAATTACCTAATTTACTCCAAAAGAAATTTTAAATTCTACTGTATTCCGTCACAACCAGGTGCCGACCCATTACGTAGTTTACTCAGCGCATTTGTTGATTCCTCTAAGGTAACCAGTCCTTCACATAAGGCCACGTCATCATCATCTAAACGTGGAAAAACTTCTGATTCTATGAATTTGTTTGTCTCTTCTATAACATTTTCTGCGACCGTTGTTTGGCTGTACAGATTTTTATAAAATTTATATTGAGTTAATCATAAAGGCATTTAATGATGATTGCTTCCTTAGACAGATTTTCTACATTTTTCTTTTACACACACAGACACACAGACACACAGACACAGACACACACACACACACACACACCACACACACACACACATATATATATATATATGTATATATATATATATATATATATATATATATATATAACAAACTAATAAATTCCAAGGATAAGTACCGCACCGTTCCAGCAACTTACAGAGCAGCTTGGTGTTGCAATGACTGCAAGAAATTTGAATTATAAACAAAGCTTGCTCTTATGTCTTAGATTGAAGAAATAGGGGGAGATACGCATTCATATCTGCAGTGGTAGATGATTCTGCCTAACTAACAGTATGTGCTTCAGTGGGTGAATGGGAAAAAAATAAAATAAATTAAATGCTTTTCAAAATGAGCCTTCGCAAGCTTATATTCTCCAAGGGGGAGACATCCTCCAATAGGGAAGGAAACTTACTAACATATAACTCCTGGTCATATACCGATATTTTGAAACTTGGTGGTTTCTCCTCAGTGACCGCAGAAAGTGGTTAATTTGACTCCTCTGCCTTTTCAGTTTTAAGAAGAATGCAATCCCAGAAAAGGTTGGTGTGCAATACCTTAGTATGTTTGTTGAGTTTTCAAAAAACCAACCAAAGGAGCCATCTAAGAAGCAAAAGAAAATCATAAAACAGCAAAACAAGCTACATTTTCTTGTGAAAAGTAGAAAATAGAAAAAGATATCCTCTAAGACACAAGTGCTGAGGGCCAGTTCTTGGAATGAATCGCAAGGGACTAAAATACAATAAACTAATAAATTCCAGGATAAGTACCGCACCATTCCAGCAACTTACAGAGCAGCTTGGTGTTGCAATGACTGCAAGAAATATTGAATTATAAACAAGGCTTGCTCTTATGTCTTAGATTGAAGAAATAGGGGAGATACGCATTTATATCTGCAGTGGTAGAGATTCTGCCTAACTAACAGTATGTGCTTGAGTGGGTGAATGGGGAAAAAATAAAATAAATTAAATGCTTCTCAAAATGAGCCTTCAGCAAGCTTATAGTCTCCAAGGGGAGACATCCTCCAATAGGGAAGGAAACTCACTAACATATAACTCCTGGTCATATACCGATATTTCGAAACTTGGTGGTTTCTCCTCAGTGACCGCGGAAAGTGGTAATTTGACTCCTCTGTCTTTTCAGTTTTAAGAAGAATGCAATCCCAGAAAAGGTTGGTGTGCAATACCTTAGTATGTTTGTTGAGTTTTAAAAAAAACAACCAAAGGAGCCATCTAAGAAGCATAAGAAATCATAAAAGAGCAAAACAAGCTACATTTTTCTTGTGAAAAGTAGAAAATATAAAAAGATATCCTCTAAGACACAAGTGCTGAGGGCCAGTTCTTGGAATGAATCCGCAAGGGACTAAAATACAACAAACTAATAAATTCCAAGGCTCATTTGAGAAGCATTTAATTTATTTTATTTTTCCCCATTCACCCACTCAAGCACATGCTGTTAGGCAGAATCATCTACCACTGGCCCTCAACACTTGTGTCTTAGAGGATATCTTTTTATATTTTCTACTTTTCACAAGAAAATGTAGCTTGTTTTGCTCTTTTATGATTTTCTTTTGCTTCTTAGATGGCTCCTTTGGTTTTTTTTTTTTTTAAAACTCAACAAACATACTAGGTATTGCACACCAACCTTTTCTGGGATTGCATTCTTCTTAAAACTGAAAAGGCAGAGGAGTCAAATTACCACTTTCCGCGGTCACTGAGGAGAAACCACCAAGTTTCGAAATATCGGTATATGACCAGGAGTTATATGTTAGTGAGTTTCCTTCCCTATTAGAGGATGTCTCCCTTGGAGAATATAAGCTTGCTGAAGGCTCATTTTGAGAAGCATTTAATTTATTTTATTTTATTTTTCCCCATTCACCCACTCAAGCACATACTGTTAGTTAGGCAGAATCCTCTACCACTGCAGATATGAAATAGGGGAGATACGCATTCGTATCTGCAGTGGTAGATTGATTCTGCCTAACAGCATGTGTTTTTGTTAAATATGTTTGGACAGTTTGTGTTCTTTTGGAAATGAAGTTGTTAGGATTTTGAAGAAGTCTTTCCCTATGCTTGTTTTGAGTTTCCCGTCGTATGGAGGGTTATACCATATGATTTTTCTTTTCCTATTTTTCTTGCTTTTGTTTGTGTTGTTGTCTGGGTTGTATTGTAATTTGTAATTGTATCCACTTGCTTGTAGCAATTTGTAATTGTATCCACTTGCTTGAAGCAAGTGGATACAATTACAAATTACAATACAACCCAGACAACAACACAAACAAAAGCAAGAAAAATAGGAAAAGAAAAATCATATGGTATAACCCCCCATACGACGGGAAACTAAAAACAAGCATAGGAAAGAATTCTTCAAAATCCTAACAACTTCATTTGCAAAAGAACACAAACTGTCCAAAATATTTAACAAAAACACTGTCAAACTATCGTACTCATGTATGCCCAACCTCAAAAACCTAATTGACGCATCCAACAAAATGAAAATCGACACAGCAAAGAAGGGTGAAGAAAGGAAATCTTGCAATTGCACCAGAAAGGAGCAGTGCCCACTAAACAATAAATGTCTTCACAACAACATTGTATGCAAGGCTACTGTGACATCAGAAAATGAAAAAGAAACATACATAGGGATCACTGAAAACCACTTCAAAACCAGATATGCAAACCACAAACAGTCATTTAATAAAGAAAAATATAAAAACCAAACAGAACTGAGCAAATATATCTGGAAACTTAAAGACGCAAAAACAAGCTACAATATGTCCTGGAAAATCATGAAAAGAGCATCACCATACAGCAATGTTTCAAAAAGGTGCAACCTATGTTTAACTGAAAAATGGTTAATACTATGCAAACCACACTTAGCAACTTTAAACACCAAAACAGAAATAGTAAACAACTGCAGGCATAAATGGAAATCGTTGTTAGTGAACACACCAAAAACAAAAACCTGAAAGCCCCAAAAAACACGCGCAGCCAACCCGCACGTGCAAACGGCCGCAAACGGGAGCCCACACGCTATATAACATCGGCGTGGGCAGGCCAAAAACCATCCTGATGACAGCGCAACACGCTCGAAACAAATTTGTAGATAGTTTTAAGATTCCTCTTTTAACTTGTTTCAACTAATGTTGCTCCCCAAGGGGTTGAGCACTTAAAAAATTGTTTTAGGCATTTTAAATATACTGATCTAATATATATATATATATATAAAGAGAGAGAGAGAGATAGAGAGAGAGAGAGAGAGAGAAAAGAGAGAGAGAGAGAGAGAGAGAGAGAGAGAGAGAGAGACACACACACACACACACACACAACACACACACACACACACGCCACACACACACACACACACACACACACACACACACACACACACACACAATTGAAGTAAAAAGGCAAACAAGCAATGTAAACAAATATTATCCGATATTTCGGGCGGCTGCTCCTTTTCAAGGATGACAGACTGTGTAGTCACGTCAAAAGTGGAGTGAGATCATTAGGTCCATGCTAAAAGAAAACTTGCGTCATGACAGTAATGTCATCACCAGTGATGCAAATTATATTGCTGTCCCATCTTCGTGCAACCTCAGTGGCAGCGAAACCCAAGCAGTTCATTCCGACACCCCGTTCACAGCCACAGCCCGGTCAGTCCGGCTGCAGCCCGCACGGGCAATACACAGAGTGCAGTCAATGTAAAAATCGTTAAGAGGCAACCCACCGGAGGAGACAACGCACTGCTGCCAATCACTTAGGTGGTGTTCAGGGGTGCCTGTTCTGATCCAACATTCGCAGACACAACCTACTAATCCCCCTACTGACGTCAATGAATTGCTTAGTCGCGGAGGCGGCGTGAGTGAGCTATCCCTCAGTGGAGCGCCACCAAGTCCGTCCAATGACAGCCCCCATCGACCGCCGATACCAGTGACCCCGACAGAACAACCCAAGGCCACAGACGTGGAGAGGACATCGCAACTGAGGTCATGGTAAAGCAGGGCATGAAGGGCCACATAATTCAAGAGTTTGTTTTCACATGCTGATCGATGAGAATGAGGATGATGAAGATGATGCCACGGATTTCCATTCTGGTCTGAAACTTCATGACAGGGTTGTACTCTACGCTTCCTTGTATAATATATGCCAGGTCAGCCAGGCCCGAGAGATACAGACACCTGCAGTTTTTGGTCGGGAAACTTGAGCAACACTCTCAGAGACGCATCCATTAAGTGGATGAAACTCGACTGTGTGGTCGGACCACACAGTCTTCCCAGTTGGACCGTAGCAAACTCAACTCTGGGCGGGAAAGCAGGTCGGGGCAGAAAATCCCACATGAATTATGATAGGAATCAAACCCCGCAAACCTCCAAGCATGGAGTCCGCGACGTTAACCACTTCCCATGGCGGCTGGTTGTTTTTCCATCACAAGCAAGACGAATGAATGTCATAATGTAAAACAGCATAACAACAGCTACCCCCAAAACTTGTCTTACAGGCATCAGTTGTCCAGGCTCGGGGGTTAGGTAAGACACTTGTCTCCCAGGTATCAGACCTATTCAGCTGACTCGTTCAGGGATTAAGCAAGGGGGTTTTTTTTCTTCGCAGGTATGAGTTGTCTCCAGCTAACTGGCTTAATTTTTTAAAGGCAAGAAACCTGTCTCGTAAGGTGCGCTCGGGCAGCCTGGCAAATGAGTTGGGAAAAAAACGTGCCAGTAAGTATTAATTCCACAACTTATCTGGCTCAGATAGAAACGCAACTAATTCTTGCAGGTTTATCAGGTGCCCTGGCTTACCTGACTAGGGACCTAGTTAAAAAAAAGTTGATATGAACCAGCTCCAGGTGTCCTCAGCTTACCGACCCATCTATTAGAAAAAGAAATGTGTCTTGCAGGTATCAATGTGCTCAGCATATACAACCGGCTGAAATATTTTGTTGGAAAAGACGCTTGAAAGGCAGAGTTTAGGCCAAGAAAGAGGCTTGCAGGTAAAAAGGGTTTTCTTGGTTTATCTGGCTCCTGAACTTGGCAAGAAACGGGTAGCAGGTATCAGATGTTTGTAGCTCGCCTGGCTCAGGAATAAGGCAGGAAACTGCCAACATGTATCAGTACCTCGCTACCTTCGCTCATCTATTAGGCAGAAAACCTGTCTCACAGGTATCAAGTGTCCTCGTCCACCTGCTCAAGGACCAGGCTGCTAACTTGCCAAAGCCGGGAAATCAAGGTGTTCTCAGCTTTCCTTTAAAAGGTTCAAGGTTCAGGCAAACATTCATCCCAACAGTAACATGTGGCTCAGCCTACCTGACTCAGGGATCGTTTGAGATCTTTTCTTTAGGTATCCTCATTTTACCTGGTCAGGTGTTCTTCCTCACACAGACACAGAGGAAGACGGGACGTCGGGATGTGCAGCATAATATCCAGCAGGGAAACAAACGGTCTACACAAGTTATGACACTCCGCAATCTTGAACATGGCTAGGGATAATAAGCCGTAGAGATGCATAACTGCTCAAGTGTTCACTCTAGGAATGGGTTCTAAGTTAAAATGATCATGCCGATATGTTAACTGACTGCCCGCAAAATAGTGTGCGTGCTGCGTTCGTGCGTGTGTGTGTGTGTGTGTGTGTGTGTGTGTGTGTGTGTGTTGTGTGTGTGTGTGTGTGTGTGATGTGTGTGTGTGTGTGTGTTGTGTTTTGGTGTGTGTGTGTGTGTGTGTGTGGTGTGGTGTGTGTGTGTGTGGTGTGTGTGTGTGTGTGTGTGTGTGTGTGTGTGTGTGTTTTGCTAGCTAGGTTCTTGAAAAGATGACAATTTAATGGTCTAAACGTCTTAACAAGCACAAGCTTTCTTCATGTGAGACTTTCGAGTCATCTGGATAATCACTATGAGAAAAAGAAGTCAAGTTGGTTCAGTCCGTTTTGTTTTTTAAACGAGTGTAAAATGTTCCAGCAAAACATTTGTCATGACATCGTTCAACAATTGGAACATGAGATAATGCTTATCCTAGCTGGAAATTTCAAGTACCCCGAACAATGGGGATGGTTGTTTCATGGGGAGGAAAGTAAAAACTTGGCGTAGAATGTCGAATGTTGACTCATACTTTGTTCAGCTGTATAACTCCACAATAATCAACGTTCAGTGCCCCAAAGATAATTGTATGAACATAACTTGCTGTAAACTTTTCTTCTACCTGAGAGTGAAAAACCGGTTCTATTGTCTAATGGTCGATGGAATTGTTCTGCAAATTATTGTGCTAGTTTTCGTCACCACATGGCCTTAACCTGAGACGGAGTGTGAAAATGGGCGGGATGACAGGGGTAACAGATGCTACACACTTGTTGAGAAACAGCAGGATTGGTCAGTGATAAGATCGACGTGAAAAAAAGGGCCCATGACTACTACAATTCACTAGGAGGCAGGTTACGTTTACCACTGTGTGTCATCAATTCACTAACTGCGATTATAAATAAAACAAACATGCGTGGGAGACGTTTAAATGAGATCGTTTTCCCGATATATATACTAGAGATAACATCATTGCCAAATATGTATACATTAAGCGTGATCAACATAGACAAAACAGTTTTTTACCATTCTTTTTCTCTTACAAGTGAACAAGCTTTTAAATCGAAAAGATGTTCTTGTACAAGAATTGGTCGATCATATCTCGAACGGGTTTTTAACCAGTCATTTCCAATGGAATTAAATTTTTATGATATCCAATCATAATAAAGAGGCTTATCTGTCAGTTCACAGGAAACGATACAGAGAAAGACGTCAACAATGCCAATGGTAGTTACGTCAACAACGCCATGGTAGTTAATCTAGCAAATACACATTTTCCCACGGGACAACGTTATATGAAAAACTGCCGTGATGGTCATGTCACACACACACACACACACACACACACACAAACACACACACACACACACACACACGCACACACACACACACACACACACCCACACACAAACACACACACACCAACACACACACACACACACATATCCTCTCTATGGTTCCAACCAATATGACATTTGTGATCAACAATCCTCACTCCTTGTGGTGCTTTTGATCCGTTATCATATACTGATGAACTGATTCAGAAACACTCAGTTTCATCAATAAGACCGTTTTCTTGTAATGATCGATACGGAACTCATCCTATACTCAGGTTTGTGACTCTATAGCTGATTGTCAAGGTGACAGTGATGAACTTTCTGTAAGCATCCCCCATGTGTCAACAGGTTCACGTGTACTAACGATAGTGCTTGCCCTTTTGATTATATCTGTGGGTTAAACTGTGATGAATCAGACAAAAAAGTTGTTTTAGGTACTAGTCAGAAATTAATTATTTTAATACATCCTGTCCCATCTCCTGTTCTTGTTACTTTTGATGGGGCAAGAAAGTTCATCTCCACCCCAATGAACCTCTAGTGAGTTTCCCGTCCTGACACTCACTTCCGTTGTCCTGGAGGTTAAACGACTGTCTGCCTGTCTACACACGATGCAAAAGGGATGTATGACTGCAAATGATCATCAGACGAACAGTAAAGCCACAAAGAGGGGGTCCAGGATTCTTCCGATGTAACTTTCAGCGACATGTGTACACAACCACATATGTGACGACTGGCCTCACTGCCCAGTGAAAATTGATGAAACTATTATGTGACACCAAGTGCCCTTTGAACTGTCTGTGTCAAGGTCACATTTTTCTCTGTCCTCCACCTTTCTTGTAGCTTTCTTTCCCCACTCCGTTACTGGAATGCTGCAGGGTCTGGCATGACTCTGTCCCATGTGATTAAAAACACTTTTTCTTTTTGGTGCGGTTTGGGCACGCTGTTTTATGCCCTATCTATACAAAGCACAACTTATGAATCTGAGACTTCTTGATCTCAGTAACAATAAACTGCAGCATGTCAAAATGAGTACGCTTCTTGGGTTTGAAAACCTAAAAGTTCTGTCCCTGTCTAACAATCCTCTGACCTCTCTCCACACTGAACTGCCGTCTGTCAGCCAGGCAAGGGCATTGACTGTGCTGGATCTGTCCCTCACAAATCTGACTATCTTTGATCTCACGATCCTTTCACTGTTTTCAGGCGTAGACACACTGAATTTGACCTTTACTTCTTCCAAATCAGTCCTGCGCTGTCACAGTTCACATCAACATGATTAAGATGGAACGATTAGGTAGTCCTGAAAAAAAAGTTTCTCACCAAACATCAATGAAAAGTTTCTCTGCTTTCGATTCATAACGAAGAACTACAAAATTGTCGTTGCAAATATGCATCTAATTACATAATGGATTTATAGCTTTCTACCAGAGAATTTTTTCTGTCAAGTTTTGCTGAGTCATGACGTATAGCGTGTTCTCTGCTGATTGTGATCCTGTTCAGTAGTGTAATATCTTTTGTTGTTGCGCATTCTGTTTTCCCGAGGGATAGCACTGCAACTGGTTTCAGTGTGTTTGTCCACAATCTTACATAGCGGACTTCATGATGGGTGGTCTACATTACGTGATTGGAATAGTGATCGAAGGTACCGAGACGATAACTGTACCTGATGACACTGGAAAAACACGTGTGAGCTGCAAGACATCAGGTTTTTGTCTCTGCTGTCGAGTGAAATGTCAGCGTTTTTATTTTTCATGTCTGGTTTCATAAGCTCGATCGTTTTTTCTTGTTCTGCGTTTCCTTTACACAATGAGATTGAAGAACACAGCAGTAAGATTTGCTCCTGACTTGGTTAGCTGGTGCTTGTTAGCTTTGGTATCTTTTGTCTCAGTAACTTCACACGGGAGTTCTACAACTAGGACTGGGGTTTGCATACCTTTACAGTTACAGATGAAATTCAGAGGGGAGTTGTTTCTTTTTAAGTGATTTATATTATTTTTAGAGTGTTCTCTGGAATTATGTTTTATTTCATTGCATTCAGCTTCATTTATGAAGAATCAACAATGCGCCTTGGGCACGATGTTAAAGTAGCCAGGTTTTGAATGTTTTCCAAGATCTTCCAGTTGTAACAAGTTTATCTGGGACCATCGTACTTTATCCTCTTGGCGGAACGAACTACTACGTTTCTAATCTCCAAGCTGTATCGTTTGGACTACCCTTCTAGTTGTCGGCCAAAATCCTGACCAGTTATGGAAAATTAATGAAAAAGAGTCGCACTCACAAGATTGGTAGCTAACAACAAACGGCCTTCTGGCCAAAGAAAGTGCAGTTTTACAAACAAACACAAGGGCACAGTCTTTCCTTCGGTTTTGTGGTCTGCACTTTAACATAACTACTCTTGATAATATCAGTCAATAACGTTCAAAAAAAGAAAATCTGTTAGAACTAGAAACATTCTACTGTCTGACTTTTTTGTGGTTTAGTTATAAGTAATGCACTGGGTGTGTGTATAGATGAATGGTACAGTGAACCGGTCTAGGACATTGGTGAAAACTCATTGTTCTGTACCTCTCTGGATAGGGAAGGTTGAGAGACTAAACTGAAAACAAAGCTAGGACTGAATTTTTTAAACGGTTTGGGAAGAGTTATTCATCTGTAGGCAACTTTCCTGCAGTACAGTCACATTCTCAACATGTCATGCTCTGAATCTTCTGATTCCTGTATGCTGGCAGAGGAGGGAACAAGGCTTCGCTCAGCCTATGGTCTTAGTCCTTCTCTCAGCTAGGAATCATTGACACCACAAATCAATGTGTGGGAAACAGCAATGTATTGACCAATGCAAGAGCCACCATTCATCACTGAAAACAACAGACAATGTGATTGATACACAGCTGTGGCCATGTGTTTGCCTTGCATAGGGAGCAAAGCACCTCCACATTAACTGCACTTTGTTAGAAATAGAATTAAAAAGAAGAAAAAGCACCTATTGAACAATTTATCTGAATACTGACATCTACCAATTGCATGTTATTTTTAATACTGAATCAGCTCTGCCAGGACCTTCAGAGGTGGCATGCTCCGCCTCAGAATTCACATAGAAAAACCACGACAAAATGTTTATATGATTTATTTTCAGTATTACTTCATTCAACTCACTGGGCCCATTTCTCCAAAGTTACAGTGGATTTATGTGTGAACGACATTTCTTAGTCATGTGATCCATTGCCCAAAAAGTGATTTAAAGGTTTCAATCTGAGACATGTGAGAAGATGGAGGTGACCTACGTTAAATGCGCGGAAAATTTGTCTACATTGTCTGTCTGGAACGGATATAGATCCTGCACTGTGGTGCATAAGCTAAGCCTGAGCCTAAAAGTAAACAGACCCATGGAGTATTTCACTTATGAAACAGTCCTAGGATGTAATATATCTCTTGCAATATAGCAGAGGCGCGTCATTAAAAAAAGAACAGTCTCAGAAGCTGGATGTGCGACTGCGCATCTGGATTAAGAAGAAATTGCAACCAGATTAAATCATCCTTTGAAGCTGCCACAGTTCTCTCTAAACGTTTGGGACACTGTATGAAAAGCTTAGAACATGAAAACAAAAAGTGACGAAGACGTTAGGAAACGCCTTTTCGGTGGAGGTGTATTGCTTTGGACAGTTGGCTGAGCAACAAAACAGTCCGCTTCAGAAATGACCACAAGGTAAACTATAGCCAATATCAACAGCGATCTTAGGTAAAGACTGAAGTAGAGCACAAAAGAAGAAAATATAGTGAAGCTTTTGAGGAAAAGTGTATGGTTCATGTGGAACTGCCATCAACCAGTTAAAAGCGCTGATGGTTTTCCTTAGTATTCTCCTAGATGGATGATGATTGCCACATGAAAACTGACCATGTACATCAGCTGTAGAACGGGACAACCGAATTGATGAGCAGCCAAGTTACAACTGCAGGCAACGTCCGTTTTGGCAACTTTTGGCGATCCATTATTCATTGAACACACAACAAACACGGTTTAAGTGCATGGACCACAGTTCATAAGATTTCAATGTGAAAAAACGTCATAACACCAGACTTAAAAGTATTCAGAACACCCCACCAAGATGCGCTTCACTGGCACAGTGTGGAGTTCATGAATAATTGTATGCAGGGTGACACTCATGCGTTGGATAATTGTTCCATGTGATGTGGCGTTTTCAAAATGACTTTTGAGTAGCGCCGCAATTGTCATTAGAGAGATACAGGGCACGTATGTGAGAAAAACACAACAACATCAAAAAAACAACAACAACACAGAAATTTATGTCAGGCGGAATGGATGATGGTAACTCTGCAGATTGTGTTCTGTGAAAAACTTTACTTCTACACCAGATGGCTGAAAATGTCTGCGCTGTGATTAAAAAATATGCTGAACAAGACATACAGACCATCACCATTAATCCAAATGGCTGAGGAGTGTGAAAGCTGCGCAGCATTGGAGTAAGGCATCAGGTAGTATGCGAGGAGTGACAAGGACTGTCACCAATAGGCAACAAGTGAGAAGAGAACACGTCCACCAGAACTCTGGTGGGGTGGGATTCAACACAAAAAACAGACATGCATAAACCTGCAAAGATGCAGTGAGATTGTCACTAACGTATTCGGGTAGTGCAGCAGCAGCAGGTGCTACGATCAGCTGATGTGCAAATCCTATGCTTCCCGTCAATTGGGGGCTAACATTGTCTAGAAATATTATATTATGCTGTGCTGAACAAGACGTATTGGCATTCTCTTCACTCTTCTTTAATTTGTTAAAATAATAGAAGGCCCTCTTGAATTCAAAAGTGGTTTTGTACGTGATGACGAAATGACAAGCAAATGGTTGACCTGAGGCTGTTGCCTGGGGGTGATCACGGGGATCGTTTCTGCCTGCTGCCAAGGGTCTGGTGGTTCTTTCCTGTTATCACCTGGAATCCCATCAGATGAAACAATCTAATTGAGTCAGTAAATAGAAGGAGAGTTGTAATAATGACACAAGACACGCCTTGTAAGGGATGTGAGTGCTCCGATGTAGATTATGTTGATTGCAGTACCTATATATGATTCAGCTGTTAAACGTGTGCGGTGCGTGACTGGAAATTCTCGTATTTTCGTATTTTCAATAACTGGACGGGAAGCTTTTGGGAATCCGAAACTTGTTTTGTGTATATTGTGGCTTTATACAAACAATGATAGTGTCTTTGTGCCCTGATGCAATGATGAAAAAGTGTATGACGTGCTTTAATCTCTGACTTGACCTCCATTAAGATCCTTCGAGCAGTTCTTTCAACTAATACATTGCAGTAGAAATGTGCGTTTAACAGTGTTTATATATAGTGTAATTTTGTAAATATCTGTCCGCACTTGGACGATTCGATGGGTTGGAATTAATCCAATGGAGCTGGCAGTGGTTTCTGTATTTCATTTGAGATAAGCTCTTGGAATTCCCTCTGCCTTCTCAAGGGGTTTCCTGATCTATTACAACTTGTTTTCGACCGTGGTGAAATATGAATGAGATTCATTCTTTATCCGCTTGTTTGTATGTTTGTTTGTTTCAAGTTTGTTTGTTTTCGTCTTAGACACAGATAATTTCCAATGAAGTACTGCAAAAATTTATTTATGAAGAGATGCATGATCACCGGGCGATGACAGATGGAGGTATGCTTGACATCTGCGACTTGACGATGGAGGTAAGGCTTGGACAACTGCGGATTCATATTCAGTTTGGTTATGCCTTATTGAATTTCAAGCTTAGTCGTGAATCTAAAAACGATTTTCATTTTCTTTGAGGAGTGAACCCTAATAGGGAATTTCAGCTATAACTGTAAAAGAAACGAATGTCTGTATCTGGGTCAACATACTCAAGCGACAATACATTTCATACGTCAGAGAATCTCTGTTCATCAGGCTGAAGTGGAAGGTTCCAGTTCGATTTTCCACCGCTCTGCAGACAAATGCTCAGGTGTGTGTTAGAAGGAGCCCTTTCTTAAGCAACTATGCATTTTGAATCAAGTCCTTAAAGCCAAGTGTTTACTATGCTGTCAAACCAAAATGCCACTCCATGATCCAGGGTACGAAGATCTTCAGGAGGTCTATTCAGGATGACAGAAGAACACACACACAAACACACCACACACACACCAACCACACACACAACAACACGTACGCACGCCGCACGCAACAAGTCAAACACACACACACACACACACACAACACACAAACCGGTTTGCGCAGCGCGTGCGCGCACACGGACGCACGCTCGCAGGCGCTGCTCGCCGAGGCTCACACGCGCGCTTGTACGGCGCGCTTGATACGCACGCACGCACGCAAGCACGCACGACGCACGCACGCACGCTCACAACTCACACCTAAAAAAGTACATCAGACAGAAACTCTGAAAATCAGTTAATGTCATTTCTCATACGATCCCTTATCCCCAATCTCTATCCTCTCATCTTCATCTCTCTCTTCTCTCTCTCTCTCTCTCTCTCTCTCTCTCTCTTTCTTCCTCTCTCTCATTGGTGTGGTGTGTGGGTGTGTGTGTGTGTGTGTGTGTTTGCTTGAACATGAT
>CM031623.1:60250219-60280219 GCA_018398815.1 Conus ventricosus | reverse complement strand
CCGTGACCGCCTGATTGTCTCCCTCTACAAGAACAAGGGAAGCAAGCCGACTGTGGAAATTACAGAGGCATCTTGTACTCTACGTTGTGGAAAGATCTTTGCCAGCGCCATCCTCAACAGATCTCATCATTGATTGAGCAGACCACCCCGATGGCAGTGCGGCTTCAGACGGCAGGAAGCAATGTCGGAATGATTTTTGCTGTCAGAACCTCAGGTAGTGCATCGAACAACCTTGCCCCTATACTCTGTTTTCATTGACTGACCAAGGCCTTTGACACGGTCAAAGGGAAGTCTCTTTGGTCAGTCCTCGAGGGCATTTGGATGCCCGCAAAGTTTGTGAAAATGATCATGTTCTTCAATGATGGCATGACCGGCCTGGTCCTTCCCCAACCCCCCCAGTGAAACGTGACGGAAACCTTCGAGATCAGCAATGGCGTGACGCAGGAGCTGTGTCTTATCTCCGGTTCTTCTTCAAAGTCTTTTCACCTGCATGCTGTCCCACGTGTCCAAGGACCTGGAGAAGGGAGTCTTCTTCCGCTATCGTCTGGACGGCTCCTCTTGACTTCGTCGCCACACTGCCAAGACAAGTGCATTCAAGATCTTCAAGAAGTCTCTTTGCCGATGACTGGCGCTCTGGTGGCCAATGCAGAATCGATCTGCAAAACGACAGTTGACCGCTTCTCGTAAGCTTCAAAGCTCATCGGCTGACAATCAGCCTCGTCAAGAATGAGGTGCTTCACCAACCCCACAAAACACCAACCCTCTGCCCCCACGCATCGACACTTGCCGAACCCGCTGCGGACGTTGAACATTTCAGATATCTAGGAAGTACATATCTGTGATGGCTCTGGACGGGCAGTTGATGCGAATCAGCAAGCAAGCCAGGCGTGGGAAGATCCGCAAAAGTGTGCTTAGATCAACAAACATTCGGCTGACTCACAAACTGTGAGTTAACAACGCAGTGGTTTGCCCTCTTCCTTAAGGGTGCGAATCTAGGACCTGCTACCCACAGACAGTAGGAGCTGGTGAACCTCCACACATGCGAGCTCTTTGCTCCCTATAGGAATCTTGGCAGGACGTGTTTCCAACCTCGAGGTCCTGGAACCGAGCCAACTACAAGTATCGAGTCCCTGCTCATCTAAGTCCCAGCTTTCGATGGGTGGGGCTTGGTCATCCGTATGGAAGAGACAGTATGCCAAGGCGACTGCTTGGATGGAGAGCGTCTGCACGGCAAGAGAAAACCAAGGACGCCCAAAGAAACGGTACAAGGACTCTGTCAAATCAAACCTCAGTGGTGCGAAACTCAAACCAAAGAATAGTGGAGTGCGCAGTGACGACCTCTGTGCGGGCCACAATCACAAAGCCGTACCAACTTCGAAAAGTACTAGCGCCAAAAAGCTGCTGCGCCAGGGATCAATACGCCACAGAGCAGCAGAGCAGTGATCAGACAATGGACTTCCAGTGCCCCACTGTTCCAGTCTCTGCGCCCTCCAGGATGGGGCTGCAGAGCCACCTCGCGTACATCGATGAGCTGCAGAAACGTAAGTCATCTTCCGGATCCGAAGGAACGACCATCACGTTGTGTGTGTGTGTGTGTGTGTGTGTGTGTGTGTGTGTGTGTTTGTGTGTGTGTGTGGTGAAGAGAGAGAGATAGAGAGAGAGAGAGAGAGAGAGAGAGAGAAGAGAGAGAGAGAGAGGGAGAGGAGAGAGAGGATTGTGTGTGTCGAGTGTGTGTATGGTGTGTGTGTGTGCGTAGCGTGCGTGCGTGCGTGCGTGCGGTGCGTCTGTGTGTGTGTGTGTGTGTGTGTGTTGTGTTGTGTGTGTGTGTGTGTGTGTAACGTGAGTGTGTGTGTAAGATGCGTGTGTGCGAGCGTGTGCATGTGAATGTATGTATGTATGAATGTGTGTGTGCGTGTGTGTGTGTGTGTGTGTGTGTGTGTGTGTTGTTTGTGTGTGTGTGTGTAGCGCGCGCCAGCGTGCATGTGTGTGCGATGTGTGTGTATTCTTCTCTACCCCAAAATTTATAAAACTCTGTGAAATAAACCATCTGAGATCATTTGTCTCTGGAGTAGGGAGTTCAGCAGTCGGGTTTGTCAACACGATGAAAGACTTAGTTTCAAGACGCGATGTCAAAATCATACTTGCACACACACACACACACACACACACACAACACACACACGCACAAACACACACACACACACACACACCCACAATCAACACACACACACACCACGCGCGCGCGCGCTGCGACGCTCGATTTCCATACAAACATTATTGTTTTTCAACATTTTATTTCTTCTTCGACATGAGCATTTGTTATATGACATTTTCAGTCATGATCTTCACAATGATTTTATAATTCAAAAATGTAGTAGTCCATGTATTTGTAAGTTGAAGGGGATTCAGTTGAAGAGGTTTCTTTTTGTATACATCAGACGAAGACCATTAATGCAAAAGGTGACTGGATAAAATAATAACAACATAGTATAATCATAACTTTACATAATAAAAAATTCTGTCTAAACTTCCCGTGTATCTCCCAGTGTCACTTCACCAGGCCTCATTTCCGTCTCCCTCATCTACCGCCAAAGCCAGCCCGATCCGCCACAGTGCGGCACAGGCAATCCACAGTGAGCGTAAGTATAGGTTGTCCGAAGCACCTACAGAGGAGGACACTGCACTGCTGACTGAGTCACTTCGGGTGTTCAGTGGTGACTGTTCTAATCCCAACATACTCAGACACACCTGCTAAGCACCCAACTAAACCACCGTAATGCTTAGTCGCAGAGCCGAAGTAAACTGAGCTCTCTGTTTTGGAGGGCACTACAAGTCTGTCCAACGGACAGCAGCCCCGTGATTTTCCGCCAGCAGTGACCCCGACCACTCTAACCAATGCGATAGACCCGGGAGTCAATAGAATCCCTGGTTCATCCAGAGCGCAGGGCATGAAGGGCACGGAATTGTGATTTTTGCAATGATGATTGTGAGGAAGCGAAGATGAAGCTACGGTTTCATTCTGGTCTGAGATTGATGATATGAACCGGACTCTACACTTACTTCATAATGTACTTCTGGCATCCACCAGGGTGGGAATACAGGTATTGCATTTGTGGTTCAGAACATTTGAGACAACACTCAGAGACTTACATGCAGTGGGGATGACACATGACTGAGTGTTCACAGTCTTACAAATGTTCCCATGCAAACTAAAATCAGGGTAGGAGATGATAGGGACGAAAACCTCAATTAAATGGCGCTGTGAGAATCGAGCCCAAGCATTTTGAGCACTGCGATGGCAGATTCTTTTGTAATGCAAGGGCGAACAACTCACAGACAGATGGGTATCACCCACGCTTGACCCACAGAGGTGAAACGTTCAGAGATGATATAGGACAGCGTAGACCAACACACTCATATGACACCGAGAGGACAACCTTACTTTAAGCATGACTCTGACCATCAAAAACTATTGATGAACCAGTGAACAAAATGACAGCCACTAAATCTCCCCATGTGTCTACATACATGGTAGCAAGTGTGTTTCTCCAAAAAGCTCTTTGATTATTCTCCATCACCAAAGACATTCTAAAGTAGTCAAAAGTAAGGAAAAGTACTAAAGAAACTGACTGTACAGAATATTGAGTAAAGATCAATCATATGCAGGAAATATTCGAACCGTTATGCTTGAGATCCATCAAGACACGCATAGGAAGATCAAAGTTAAGGCCAAATTACATTTATATTTTTTGTACCAGTGACATCAGTATTATTATTGCATACAGTAAGAAAGATTGAGATTAATGACTTTGGCTAAATGCAATATCCCTTTGATTGATTAATGATAAAAGGTTAATAAAAAATATTCTGTGAGGAACAAACGTTAGGGTTAATAGGTGTTCAGCCACTAAAATGATTAACTTGAAATAAACAAATACAGAGAAAAAGGTCACCAGGGTATGCGAATCAATACATTTTCAGTGGAATATTAGATCTGTCTGTCATCTTACTTTTTACAGCGTTCGTATGAGAAGAAAGACAACATTCGAATGTGAGCTGTCTGGACGTGGTTTTGTTTAATTTAAGAGAGGTTGTTCGGTCTTGCGCATTGTCTCGCACCTCGGTAACAAAAGACGCACAGTATTTCCAAGCAGTAGGTCTTGTTCTGTGGTCAGACTTACTCAGTCTGATAAATCATTACGTCTGTCTTTTAGTGAAATAGGACTTTGGCTGTTTCGTTCCATTTGAAGCGTTGGTTGTTCATGTAGCAGTGTTCACTACAGTCAGGGTGCAGATTTGCTGCCCCCCCCCAACAGTAGCCCCGTGCGTTTCGTTAAAGGCAGGTAGACTCGTGTTCAAGTCAATTTGTCGAATGTCCTAAGAGGCCGTAGTGAGGGTCTGCAACTCTGTTATTTTGTATCTGTTTCTAAATACCGCTCCATTGTGTACAGAAACATTCGTTCTCGTGTACTGTTTTGAAAATGTAGTCATGTGGCAACGACGAGTTTCGGGTTTCTGGTGGTTTCTTGCAGAAGATGCTTCATTGCGTCTGCCAATTCAACGGAAAAGCCTGGTGAGGAATCTTATTTTCTTCTGTATCAGCCAAAAACAATGGTGATTTCATTTTAGAGGGTTCCTACATGCTGTTATGATAGTGTAATTTAAATCACTGTTAACATAGCAGATGTTGGACGTAATTCCTTTAGTTCTCCTTGTGCTCTGGAATTTATTGCAGTCTGACTGTCCTGAGGATTGGTTCAGTGTGAGGCTGTATATCGTTTTCGTTTACGATGCTCATAGATGATCATCTGAGGTGATAAACTGCATCGAAAAATATTAGTTAATGAAACTCAGCAAAAGCTAACCCACTAATTTTACCAAGAATACCAATTGATACCAGATCCAAAAGGCAAAGATGTCGGAATCCTAGGGTCTCAAATGTACAATACTAATACGAAACGGCGTCATCAAAACAGCCAAGAAAGATGTAAGAACAGTCATCAACAAGGCATGTACATAATTCCATCAAGGACGAAATGACGAAATATCTTGTACATATATAGGTGATTAGGAAAAAATTTATAGGAGATAAATTTAAAGTCGGGAATGGACGTAAAAGAAAGGGGAAATAGGAATAAAGAGAGGATGTTAAAATATAGAATAAAACAAGTATGCAATCAGCATGTCATGAATTGTTAATGAAAGCAGAGGTGCTTTGTAGAGCCTATTCAGTGCTTCTTTCCTCCATGACTGGGACTTATCATAGGCCACCCAGCAAGATCAGTCTAACACGCTGGCCCCCTACAGAACCCTATTGTTACAATGCTGAGGTTTCTCACCACCAGGGAATAAACACAAAATCCAGCGACTCTAAAAAGCAAAGCGAGGGTAAACATGGACATTAGAGGACATATTGCTCGGGATGGATCGATACTAGAGCAGAAGTTGATTTACGTTGAGAATCAATCAAACTTGGGATACTAGAGAGGTCTAAATCTGTGCATACAGCAGGGTTGTACCCAGGCTGCACACACAGCACCCCCCCAATCCCCCACATCACTGCAGCAGCCGTGTGAATGGGAATGTGAATGAAGAGAGAGAGGAGAGAGATAGGATAGAGTAGAGAGATAGAGAGAGAGAGAGAGAGAGAGAGAGAGTGAGAGAGAGAGAGAGAGAGAGATGGTGTCATCATGTGTGCAGCAATCGCTCAGAGAAAGAAATCGTATGAAAACCTAAACATGACACCATGTGCGGCAACAGGCAATACATATACGTAAATCAATTCCCAGTATGTACAAATGATAGAGAGAGAGAGAGAGAGAGAGAGAGAGCGGAGAGAGAGAGAGAGAAAATATATAGAGAGACTAAGCACCCCCCCCCAACCAACCCCCCCAACCCCCCCCCCACAGAGAGAGAGGGAGAGAGAGAGAGAGAGAGAGAGAGAGAGGAGAGAGGGAGAGATGCATGCACTTGTTGCCAGTATATGTAGAAAAGTCGATGCAAGTTTTCTCATTCACCTGTTTCCCATTCGCAGGAGGGAGAAGAAACTCCGTTTTAGTTCAGTGATGATAAAGAGCAGGGTTTTGCAAACTGTCCCTTTTAGTTGAAAAAACATTCATGACATTTGGACAGAATCTGCCATTGGAAAGTGCTGAGATTCACTTATCTCCTCGTGTACACAATATCGGTTTATCAGTGATCAGCCAGTATATTACACGTTTGAAATACCTGCGCGATAGCATATTAGCACTTAGTAGAGTAGCACTACGCCACTATCTGTTTGCAGCTGCTACCAAAAACTCTGGACTCAGTCTTCTATTCTATCTGGGCTTGACCGTGGTTACTGCCCTGCGTGATAGTACCCCAAAATATTCGCTTCAAATCGCCAAAAAGGTACCAAAACAGTGTCGTGAGGCTGAATCTTTAATTCCCCGGGCATGCACATACATTCTTCTGAAAATTTTGTTACTGGCTTAATGTTGTGTCCAGATTTGGCTACGGCTGAGTCCAGGAATTTCATAAAAAAATTCCTCTGCCTGTTTTGTGTCTGTCGCTGGCTATGGCACCATTCTTTCTGTCTGACTGTCTTCCTTCTACACTTGATTTTGAAAAATTCTGATTTGATAAGATGATTGCATTAACATTTTTTCTTGTGTCAGGACAACAAACTCTTGGTCAGCGATGTGTATCCCTTATAGAAGGTTCAGACAATTCTGTAATGCACTCTAATTCATCGGCCAGACAATCTTCTTACGGCCACCCTCAAATATTCTCTAAAGACCCATCTTTTTTACGCAATGATCCCCCCCCCCCTCCCTCCACACACACCACTTTCCCTTCCTTCGTCCCTCGTTTTACTCCTTGCCCTGGGCTGCTACCCCCTCTGGACGGGTCTGCCTCCCATTCTATGTATGTTCAAACGTTCAGTGAGTGGAGTGTGTGTGTTGTGTGTGTGTGTGTGTGTTTGTGTGTGTGTGTGTGTGGGTGTGTGTTGCGCGCGCGCGTGCGGCGTGTGTGTGTGTGTGAGTGTGTCGTGTGTGTGTGTGTGTGTGTGTGTGTGTGAGCGCGCGCATTGATATTCATTCTTTCATTGACACATGTGCTTAATGCTTTCATGACTTGATGTGAAGCACTTTGGACTCAATCAGGAATAGCAACCAAACCATTTTTTTATTTTAATTTTATTTTTACCATTATTACTATTGCTATCTCTCACAGGTAAAAAGGTGACCTACTCGGTATAGTATAAAAAAAAACACGCAAACAAACAGACAAACTAACAAAAAAACTTGTGATACATCATTCATTGTTGTTCCTCGTGGGCACTATGAAAATGTATAGTTTCTTAAAAAAACAAAACAAAAAAGAGAAATGGCTTGCTATACTACGAATTGCTACAGTTACCGCCCCCCCAAAAAATTCCAAAATTTGATGTTTAGGGCAAGGAGAACCTTATACTATTCTTCGATACAAGAAAGAAAAACAGCTAGAGATAAACTTCTAATTCTCTAAAATTTTGCAGTATCACATAGAAAAATCCAGTGTACCCCCATCCATCAAACCATCCCAACACCCACATTTCTCCCTCCCCCCACCAAAAAGAGAAAAGACTGCATAATGTCCTGAATCTTTAATTCAGAGGTGGCCTCGTCACTATTGCTTATAACACAAGCAAACGAGAAATAAAGAAAAAGATCATCAATAGCATGACTAAACACCAAACGCCCTTGCATTGACTTGGATAAATCCCCCCTCTCTCTCTCTCTCTCTCTCTCTCTCTATCTCTTCTCTCTCTCTCTCTCTCTCTCTATCTGTCTCTCTCTCTCCTCTTCTCTCTCTCTCTCTCTCTCTCTCTCTCTCTCTCTCTATCTCTCTATACACACTCAGACTATTGAATTTATTCAAAAACAAATTTGTGGATCGCGTAAATTGTATGTTACCATCATTGATTTTGTGAAAAGCGGTTTGACACAATTAATATAACCATACTTTGGACTATGGAAAGATGTATAAATGCATATGACGTATGCAAGAATGTGTAAAGACTTGGAGGTCGTGGGCGTGATTCCCATCAGAGTCTTGAGGATTGTAAATATACTTCGTTCAAGCTCACCCTATCTTATTTTGCACAAAACCCCCTATTCACATACAAATCACGTAATTCACATGTCACTTTTAGCCAAATACTCATGTTTCTAAACAAAATAATACCCGCCAAAAACCTCTAAAAATTGACATAATCGTTACTTTAAATGGGGGTTTTCCATGCAAAATTACGATTTGGTGATCGTGAACATTAGATTATTTACATTCTCTCCAGGGACATAAAAATCATTATAACAAAGTGCCAAAACTCTTCGCGTCTGGCCAACATTACTGATCCACCCTGGGTCTAATTGTAGACCCTATGGCATAATATATAATGGTTTACAGTACGCTCTTTTCTAATTCAGCTCTATTTATAAATCTGAACTAATTAACGGGTCTTCATCTTGGCTAGTTATCTTTATATTTAATGAATTATGTCTACGTTAACTAATTCTTTATTGTACTATTTCGATCAAACCTGATATAACTGATAATCGCAAACCCTGCTTAGTTGACGGAAAGTGCCTGTAGGACTGTAGAGGGCGCCCATTAAATAAATTGCGTTGTTTGTAACTCTTCTAAATAGACATTCAAAATTGGGTACATGAGAAATCGGATGTCTACTGCATACATACTCATAATGACGATTTTTAAGTGCATATGTGTTTTAATATGAATATGTTTTCACCCTGCCATTAAAACTAAATTCGAGCAAGGATTCTAGGAAAAACGTACTCCTTTTTCTTCAAGTTCTGGAAAATTCATAGTAATTATAAGATTTGCATCATTAATTTTTTATCTTGATGCCAAATTCGCTAAATATTATTCTTTAAAAGACAAAGCTGTAGTAACCATCGGGTATTTTATTGTTTTAATAGATCGCCTTGTTCGTTCGTAACATTACCCAGTTATCTCTAGCTCTTTCAAATCTTTTAATGCAATTTTACTTTAAAACCAATTTCTTTCTACCCTATAATCACCGCGCCTATTGTCATTGGGTACGTAAGAACACACGTTTGTTTTGTTGGTTATATAGATGTACTCTTTTTTTTAACTTTTTAAAAACTATTTAAAAATGGAAACCTTTTAAATAAAACGAAGTGATACTTATGAAGTAGGAGCGTTTTATAACCCAAATATTTGGGACTTCAGTTTACTACATTGCAGTAGATGAAATCTATGGATTGCACAGTCAGACTTGTAAACCCACTACAAAATATTTACATCACCAATAAAGAGTGATAGAGTTGCCATCAGCCATGGTCATCCGCCTATGACGTTTTACCAGGAATCAGTTAATATTTTGCCCATTTAATGCGCAAACTATGGGAGCGAGTTTAATATGCAAAAACCATTTAACACCCCAATCTTTTAGTAAGGTCAGATATAACTTTCATGTTTATTACCAGTACAGACGAATAATTAACTGAACTCCAAGTGCCCTCCCTAACGACAACGCGTTTAATCCATTTACAGCCCAATGGAACCAATAGTGCATATGCAAGAATTTGCAACGATTTAACATTAAACCTCAACAAACTTTAGACAAAGTTAGAACCGCAATCATGATTAGGCACATTGTATTTGTGGGGTGCAAAAAGAGATATAATTTATGATACTGGCTGGCACACCTCTTTACCAACCCCCCGACCAAACAAGTTCGTTTAGGGTCAATTAACAAAAAACACCTGATGCCTTGACAATATTTATCTTGGATGAAAGTGAAGGCCTAACAATGCCAGGAGTGCAAAGACTTAAATTCTCCCTACGGACATAGTTACTGGGTCTTATTAGAAGCCAAGCACAGACCAAGTCTAGCATAGTATGATAATCTACTGTATTGATGCAGAAAACAATTTCTAGCCAATTTGAGATGCTATTAACTTGCTGTTGATTGCCTCCCAGCATACAAAGTTCAAGACGTTCTTGCACATGGTTAGGTCAAAGGTTGATTTGTTGTAGGCCATGGATATACATGCTGCCTCTGACTTAGACTACAGATTGGCATGATAAGAATTATTTAATGAATCCCATAGCTGGAGACGGCCAAATTAGGGCACAATCAAGGCTTAAAACACAAGGCTGCACCCTCCTTTTAAAAAAGTACTAGCCCTGAAGAAAGCGCATCAGTTATAAGCGCCCCACAGTCAGAAAGCAGCCCACAAACCAGAAAGACACACTGTTGATTGTCGCACTGACCGTCATACTAGCCGAAAAGACAGCCCGTTTTGTATTTTTAACTTTTACTGGATTAAGCAAACATTATTACCTAAATTATTCCAGCAGCAAGCACTCCAAAAGTCACAGATTGGTCAGCCATATAACCAGACACTTACTATGTAGACAAAAACCCAACTACAAACACTCGCATTTATGCCAGGCTGAGAAACAGCGCTTTTGGCAGCTAACTTCTTTATAAGTTTGCTAGATGATGTAATTGTTTTTATCCCACTTTCTTACTGGCTGAGTTGTTGGGAGCAAATGGACCCTGTTGGCGCACTACCTGTTAAAGGCATAAACGAGTGTGAGATAGCAAAACAACGGGCTGTTAATATGCTAACTATTTTAATCCCTGGTTCCCTGAACAGAGTCCTTATTCTTTCAGCTAGCGTAGTGTTTTCATAAAGTATTTTGTTTCTAGTTTCTTTAATTCTGCTAGTTTGTGATGACTAGCTGCGCTCTTTTTGTAGACAGCACTTCTAACTGGCGTTCCTTAGCAGCTTAAATTCTTGTATTTTGCTGTATTCTAGCCTTTCTTCTCGCCCTAAATTGTTATCGTGTGCATCATCCAGTTTATTATTTTTCTTCTTCTATATCCTATACTAGCATCACCAAGGTTTGAAAACTTTTTTAGTTCGCCTAAAGATTTCGACGATCATTAAAGCCCAGGATTTCCAGCAAAGGGCAATGGGGATCGTCAATGTATTTTAACTGTGTCGCTCATTAAAATCGTCCCATTTTCAATTCTGCTATTAGTCACTGCTTGTTGAATAAAATCTTGAAGTGGTATGTTTTGATATTAGATTTTTTGACAAACTCTTCCCCAAGTTTCTGTAAAACGAAACGGCTTCCGGCTCTAGCCTCTGAAAGTTTAATTGTTCTGCTTAGCAATAGGAGACGTTTTCGCTTCTTGTTTTAAGCTTAGGTTTGAAAAATTGTTTTGGGTTTTGCGTTGAAGTAGATTTGTCCGGCCTGCCACCAGTTTTATTATAAAATGCCACCATCTTCCTCAAATCGTTAGGATCACAGCACGCCTGGTAAGCTCTGTCCTATGATTCTATAGAATGATTCTTTTCCGCTGTCGCCAATAGTTCTTGACGTTGTTTAGTGAGTAAAAGAACCTGGATCCTTCAATCTCTTCTTGCAATGAAGGGCCTAGTTCTGTTTCATCATTTTTTCTTCATAGGATTAATAGCGTGAAAAGCTTCATCCATTATTTTTTAATTATTCTTTTGTTTTTTATATAATGATGAAAAATCAAAAAATAACTATAAGGTTAGTGATCGATCCATACAGAAAAGAGAAGGAACCCATGGCGTAAAAGGTATAAGCAGCCTGTAATTAGTTAAAATACCCCATCAAACAGTTCAGCATTTGAACAAGTTTTAATAGGTAGTATTCATGATTTGGCGTGGCGATGTTATAATGCCAGGCACTCGCTAAACTATCATTCAAAATAGGTCTTAAATCGACAGAATCTAATGCACTGTTGTTGCTATTTTGGCGGGAAATCGTTAACTATAGCAATCAAATGGAGGGCAGAGAAGTCTTTGTACACAGCGAGGCAGACATTTTGCCTCTAATTCTGACCTATGGATGCCTAAAAAGAAAGAAAAGTGAAAGTTTATCAGAGGAATACAGGCCCAAACGGCCTCAAGCACAGGCTAAACGGAGGATGAAAGGATTATGTTAAAGATGAGGCAGTAGCAGAAGCATTTGGGCAGTAATTCTGCATCCCCTTAGTATTTTGAACTGTTAAGGACATATGCATATTACCAAGGCGCCACTAAAAGAAAACTATTTGAACTGACATTTAATCATAGCGATTCTGTTCGTTCTGTCTGAAAGGACCTTTATCCAAATACACAGTCAGCGACATTTCTCTTGAGTTTGATGTTGTTACTACATGAACTGGCCAGAATAATCTTACCGTATAAAAATAAAAAGTTATTTATTATGAAAGAGTTATACACTCCATTACTGAAAAATAGGAAACAAGCGAGGAACTCTCTGGATAGACATCTAAAATCAGTCTCTGAAGTCTTTTAAGGAATTTTGTTCTTGTTACTGAAGGATCAATCTTTTCATAGAGAATAAGAAGGTTTTATAATCCACAAATTGAGGAAGGTTGATGTGCAATAAATGGAAGACTGATCAGTTGTATTCGGGTCGGTGTACTTTTACCTCACCGACACTTTATGAAATAGGAAGTTGTTCGCTGGAGGTAGGCAAAGAGATCTGCAGTTGAGCGGGTATGTAAAAAACTAAGCTTTATGATGTAAGACTCGAAGACTACTTAATAACCAATATGGGCTGTGGCTGGATTTTAGATATTACATTTGACAACAGAATTGATTTGAAGTGGAGAAAGGGTACGTCAAGATCTATATAATTAAATATTGACAGAAGGCAGACGGATACGCCCAAATTAAAATGCTGTTATTTATGGTTTGGGATGCTCAGTTAAAATTGAAGAAAAAAAGGCTAAAAGAGTGGCTTATTAAAATGCAGAGAAACAGAAGGATAGTTTGAAGTTTCTGCCCAAAGATCGCATGTTCTCTTATCTGCGGGATTACTGGGTGTGGGGAAAACTGTATTCGTACTTGAATTTGTTTACACAACAATATATAGGTTTCATTCCGAGCACATTGTTATTTTTCGCACAACATTAAGCACACAAGTTTACAAGAAAGGAAGTTTATTTGGGACGGGACGGAGAATTCTTTAGTTGATCTAGCGACAAATGATCGACTGTTTAGCCATTTACTATAGACTATTGGGGAACTGAAACACTGTTTATAATTGATGAGTTCAGCTGAGCGAGAAATTGTTAAAAAAAGAAACAGCTCAGTCACAGCTAGCCCTATAGTAGGCGCCACGCTTATTTTCTGTGTGGCTCTTAATCAAAAATTAATGCTGTCTTACAAGGACTTTCGATCGCAGTTAAAACCGGTTGTATTATTTACACTAGGATAACGATAGTTTTGAATAATGTTTAAGTGAAAATTATAAATAAAGGGACAAGGATGAGCTAAAAAATAAAAGAGCAGTTGAAAAATCTAAAACACTCAGTATGCTTACGGACTGACCCCCCAGTTTCAATAACGTTTGTTTATTATAATTTTAATCTTAAAGAATGTCTGGGGGCAGAATCAAAAGCGCAGCTAGCTCCTAAATGCACTGCAGTCGAGCTAAAGACCTAGCAGACTCAACTGAGTTTTGATCTAATAGGAGTGCGGAAATGTTTTTGGGTTAGAGTACACAGATGGACGGGTTTACATAAACGACAGAAATGAAGAAAAAACCGACAGCAATATCCTACCCTAGAAAAGATATAAGAAATATAAGGGCAAAACGATTTGGTAAAACATGAATACAAAACTTCATAAAAGAGCGAATGCTTGGGCGTTGTTTCTGGAAATGCTGGAAATTAGAGTTTGACTACGACGCCCTAATGTATACTTTGATAAGATAAAACAATTTTTAGAAGAGCCTTAATGCATGACCATCTTCGGTAGATAGTTCCAGGAACAAAAGAAAAAAACAGATTGAAATACTAGCAGGGTTTGAAATATAGCTACAGGGAAAGAAGTCCTTCGCTGAAGTGTGGGATGACCTCCGTTGGATTAGAATTTACCCCAACGCTGACCTAGGCAAAATGCGATGATTTTTCGCTTATTTATTCTCCGAGGTAGGGCGATTCCTAGTTTTGCCAAGAACATCCGTTATCAGAGGAGTACCCATACAGACATGAAATTGGATGCCCTCTTAAGCTCGGTATTGCAATAAAAAAAAACAGATATGAAAACCCAGAATATCATCTGACCAAGGAAAACTGTGATGGTTGGACAAAACCAAATAACATTACTCGACTTTATTTTCATTAAGTTGTTGTTTTTATGCGTTTTAACTCTATTTAATGAAGTGCTTCAGTCCTTGTGTCCAGAAATGTACAAGATTAATTTTAAAATAATCTTATTTAAAAATGGGTGGTTAAAACAGTTTAGGTTAGAGCAAATACTGAACTTTAAAGGAAATAGAAAGCGTCTTGGATTAGTATAGCTACTAAAAGAAATACGCTAAAGCTTTAGAGAATGTCTTTATGCGGAGTTCACGACACCCTGTGATTATGCCCAAAAACCCCTTTTTCACCATACAAAATCACGTCCATCAACATATCAGTTTTGGCCAAAATTAACACCTCTTTTACAAAAAAAATTAAACCCCAAAACTCTAAATATTGACAAAATCCAGTACATGAAACGGGGGTTTCTGTGCTAGATTAGATTTGGTGATCGTGAACAACAAATTCACATTTTCTCCTGAGACATAAAAAATAAAAAGCACGGGGACTGAGTCCTTCCTTACTTTCAATATGCTCCTCCACTCAAGACTATGTAATTAGAAAAAACAACTGGCTCTCCATTTTGGTTATTTATTTTTACATTCCAATGAATTCAAAGCGCCCTCAATTAAGTCTTTAAATTCATGTCTACACAAACCTGTATCGCTGATAATCGCAAAACCCCGCATTATATGGATGCAGACTCTTAGAAGGAAGCTGGATAGCCATTAAAAAATTAGTATCTGTTTTACTGTTGTAAATGGGACATACACACTGAGTTTTCGAGGAAAAATAGGATGGTATACTGCCTACAAACTCAAAAAGTCCGCTTCTAAGTACATGTCGTTTTAATATGATATGTTTCACCGCTATCATAAAAAGCCAACATCGAGCAAGGCTTCGTAGTGCATGATAAATCGTACTCCCTTTCTTCTTTAAGTTTGGAAAATCTAGTCATTATAAGATTAGCTTCATTAATTATTACATCTGTAAAATTGCTAAATACTTCTCTTAAAGAACAAAAGTGTGTTAACCATCGGGTATTTTTAAAGATTTAATAGTTGCCATGCCCGTCCTAAATATACACCAGATATTTTAGCTTTTTCAGATATGTTAACCATTTACTTAACCCCAATTTCTTTAAGGCAACCCCTACCAATCGCCCCCCCCCCCCCCCCCCCCCCCCCCCCCCCCCCCCCCCCCCCCCCCCCCCCCCCCCGTTATTTTCTATAGGATAGTTAAGAACAAACGCTCGTTTTGCTTAGTTAATATAGATGTACATCTTTTTTAAACTATTTAAAACTATTTAAGAAAACTAAATTAAAAATGGTTAGCTTTTCAATATATAGAACATGTTACTAAAATGTAGGAGCGTTTTATAACCCCAAATCTTTAGGAACTATTTTCCTTTATTTTTTTTTTTCCAGCTTACTATACTATTGGTAGCAAAAAAGATAGCCAAGGACGCCCAGAACACGACCCGTACAAGGACTCATCAATCAAACTCCAGGGTGCGAATCAAACCAAAAGACTAGAGGATGCGCAGTACCGACCTCTGTGCGGCCACAATTCCAAGCCGCTACCAACTCGAAGTACTCCGACGCAAAGCTACTGCCGCCAGGGATCAACGCCACAGAGCAGCAGCAGCAGTGATCACGACAATGGACTTCCAGTGCCCCCACTGTTCCAGACTCTGCGCCTCCAGATTGGGGCTGCAGAGCCACCTCCGCGTACATCGAGAGCTGCAGAAACGCTAACGTCATCTTCGATCCGAAGGACTTACCATCACGTGTGTGTGTGTGTGTGGTGTGTGTGTGTGTGTGTGTGTGGTGTGGTGTGTGTGTTGTGAGAGAGAGAGAGAAGAGAGAGAAGAGAGAAGAAGAGAGAGAGAGAGAGAGAGAGAGAGAGAGAGAAGAGAGATTGTGTGTGTCTGAGTGTGTGTATGTTGTGTGTGTGTGCGTGCGTGCGTGCGTGCGTGCGTGCGTGCGTACGTGTGTGTGTGTGTGTGTGTGTGTGTGGTGTTGTGTGTGTGTGTGTGTGTGTGTGTGTGTGTGTGTGTATGATGCGTGTGTGCGAGCGTGTGCATGTGTATGTATGAAAGTATGAATGTGTGTGTGCGTGTGGTGTGTGTGTGTGTGGTGTTGGTGTGTGTGTGTGTGTGTGTGCGCGCGCCAGCGTGCATGTGTGTGCGTTTGTGTGTTCTTCTATCATCTACCCCAAATTTATAAAACTCGGTGAATAAACCATCTGAAGATCATTTGTCTCTGGAGTAGGGAGTTCAGCAGTCGGTTTGTCAACACGATGAAAGACTTAGTTTCAAGACGCGATGTCAAAATTCATACTTGCACACACACACACACACACACACACACACACACACACACACACACACACACACACACACACACACACACACACACACACACACACACACACACACACGCGCGCGCGCGCGCGCGCTCGATTCCATACAAACCATTATTGTTTCAAACATTTATTTCCTTCTTCGACATGAGCATTTGTTATATGACATTGTCAGTCATGATCCATTCACAATGATTTTAAAATTCAAATTGTAGTTGTACATGTATTAGTAAGTGAATGGGATTCAGTTGAAGAGGTTTCTTTTGTATACATCAGACGAAGACCAATTAATGCAAAAGGTGACACGGATAAAATAATAACAACATAGTATATTCATAACTTTACATATATAAAAAATTCTGTCTAAACTTCCGTGTCATCTCAGTGTCACTTCACCCAGCCACTCATTCCGTCTCCCCTCATCTACAGCCACAGCCAGGCCCGATCCGCCACAGTGCCGGCACAGGCAATCCACAGGGAGCAGTAAGTATCAGGTTGTCACGAAGCAACCTACCAGAGAGACACTGCACTGCTGCTGAGTCACTTCGTGTTCAGTGGTGACTGTTCTAATCCAACATACTCAGAACACCACCTGCTAAGCACCCAACTAACCACAGTAATTGCTTAGTCGCAGAGCCGAAGTAACTGAGCTCTCTGTTTGGAGGGCACTACCATGTCTGTCCAACGACAGCAGTCCCCCGTGATTTTGCCGACAGCAGTGACCCCGACACACTCAAACCAATGCGATAGACCCGGAGAGTCAATAGAATCCCTGGTCATCACGAAGCAGGGCATGAAGGGCAACGGAATTTGAGACTTTTTGCCAATGATGATTGATGAGGTTGATGAAGATGAAGCTACGGTTTCCATTCTGGTCTGAGATTGGATGATATGACCGACTCTAACACTTACTTCATAATGTATTCTGGCATCCACCAGGTGAGAGATACAGGTACTTGCAGTGTTGGTCAGAACATTTGAGCAACACTCAGAGACATATCCATGAAGTGGATGACACTTGACTGTGTGGTCTCAGTCTTCCCAATTGTTCCCATAGCAAACTAAAATCAGGTAGGAGATGATTGGGGACGAAAACCCTCAATTAAATGGCGCTGTGAGAATCGAGCCCAAGCACTTTTGAGCCACTGCGAGCAGATATTTGTAATCACAGGGCAAAAAAAACAATGTACTTACGATATAGGTACGAGCGCAGCTAGGGTACAAAAATGGTTGATACGGTGGGGTTCTGCATTGATTTGTTTTTTTGCTAAGTTAGTAAGTTAGATTGCGCCTGTTGATTCAGAAGTAGATTTAAAATACGACTTATCACAGATCCTGTTTTTAAACAAGTCCCTAGAAATCTTGCATGTGAATGTACTACAGATTTGGACTATGTTATGCCAATTCATCATGTGATTAATTTCTTTTATTCATAGTTATTTTGATCATATTAAATTTTATCTGCAATAAAAAAATTGAGCGATCAGGAGAAGAAGACGCCACAGGACCAATCCGACAGAACCCTCCGCAGGTGCAGAATGTACTCAGGTGATGTGCCAAAGTGAGGATTGTGACTAAGTCTAAAAGTCCTGGCTTTTGTTTGGGGATGGGCGTAAACTAGCTGAATGGAACAGGCTGAGAAAATAAAACCAATCAGCTATAATCTAAATTATTGTTAGATTGTATTTCTAGCTTCGCCGCCGCCAACATCAACACAATTTACAACATCACAATAAAACGTTATGATGTATAATTATGTATTGGGAGTGCTGTTGTTGTTGGGGGGGGTTTTTTGGATAACTAATACCTTACGCCTTACCTATTCAACAAAGCCGAAAGCCCCCCACAGTAAAAGTAGAAGAACCAACTTATACATAAAAAGTTGCTACCTCTGCTGTAGACCATTTTCTTTGTAAAGTGTTTTTAAGAAACTAGATAAAGTACAAGCTATGAACTAAATAAGTACAAGTTAACGGTGAGTTTTTGAAAGTACTTTTTAGGTTATGTGCATTAATTTACAAGTAAAGTGCAAATATTTTATGTTTTTATAATGTAATAGTTAGGTCGTATGTAAAGTTCTAGTTAGGTTACTTAGTTTTGTTCTTGTTAGTTCTTAAGTAAGTTAGTTAGATTCTTTAGCTAATGTCAGTCAAGTTATCTTTTAAAGTTTTCCATGTCCTACCTGCTTATGAAAAACTCAGAATTGAAGTAAGTTCTCTTGTTAATTGTTTGAGAATTGTGATTTTTGTTTAACAGCTGTTGTGTTTACTTGATGGAGAGTAGAGAGATGATTAAGATTTGTGTGATGAAATACTTTGTTTTCAATGAGAGCGTGCTTGTTGTTATCGTGAGTTATTTTTTTGATAAATTATTTACTTATGCACTTAGCCTTCTTCATTACAGAGTTCCTGACTAGCTACGCTCGTCCATCTTTGACGCAAAACCAACATATTCTTTGTTAACTGTCCCATTATGCTAATTCCTTAATCTTTCCTATAACTTTCTTGTTTACAGTTGAATGTAAAGGCCTGCCTTTAGGATAGTCTCATGTGTCGTACCACCCTTCATTTCTTTAGCACTTCTGTTTCTATGTCTTTGTAAAAGTATTCTGTCGGGAAGTCTTGAATAATACTTTCAGTGTCTGTGTAAAGGACCTCTTGGCTTATGCGGTACCGCGTTTTAAGTAGTCGTTCAGAAATTCTAACATTAATAACCTTTGACAACTCTAATACGGTAAAGCGTTAAACACCGCTTTTCCAACTTATCGTCCTTTTTCTTCAATCATAATGCTCAACCAGGCTGTCGTAAATTTCTAAAGTCTGATTTTGGGTTTTTGAGGTCAAACTTAATTGCTTGGTTGTATTTTGTAACTAATTTTACATCTTTACGTTGTGTTAAGTTATCATGGTTTTGCCTATACAGCTGTTGTTCATCAGTTTAAAGCAAAAGTCTTTTTTTGAAGCGTCAGTTGCTTCGGGTTCTAAGACAGTATTATTCTTGATTTGGCCTCATAAAGGGCTCTTGGTCAAAAGCAATGATTCTGTGAAACAGCTTCGCATTTAATCAGTGTATTAGGTAAAAACTGTAGGAGTCCTGTATTGGCACAATTATTTAGTTTGTGTCTATGATTAGGCACAAGTTAGGAGGTTAGGTGGACTAATCTTTAATATTTCTGCGGACTAGGGGGTAATCGTCGTGGTGATCGTGTATTTCTTATAGGAATGCTAATCTACTTCCAAGTTTTGTCACTATGGATTATATGGCGTATGCTCGTGACAACATACTTAACACAGTGTTATCATTATGAGGTCCTTTTATCATTGTAATGTCTCTCAGTGGAGCGGTTGGAATCATGGCACATCCATTCAGATTGTTAGCTTCTAAGTACATTAGATAGTTGGTAATGTTTAGTGTGATTCATAATGTTCTAACTACTTGTGTGGCTTTGCAGTAAGGATGTGAGCCATGCTAATGCTCCCCTCAGCCGTCTTCATCATCTGGATGTGTTGGTAGATCTGATATTATGTTCTTTCGGGATGTTTGTAGACTTTAGGAATGCATTCAAAGTTAGCCCAGCGCGGAGATGTAACTGTAATGAGTCTAGTTGTATGTTTCATGATGTTGTTCTGTATTCTGAAAGTCGTCTGCTATAAACACTCGTCAGCAATAAATATTGATCATGTAGTCACCCTTCGTTTCACAGTGTAATTCGTACAGGCTTTCTGTGCGTATTCAGTGTCAGCAATCAGTTATGTCTTTGCCTCTAAAGACTAGAAAGATAGGCCTTTTGGAGGCTTGTGTGTCTTCGTCAAAAACTATCCATTGAGTTCATGTATTCATAACTGGTAAAATCCTGTACGCACTTAAAGAAGGATAAACGTGATCTGTTTTGTGATTGGAAAAGTCTTGTAGCGATCTGTAATTTTCTAAAATTGCCATCGATGTTGTGCTGAGTCATAAAAGGATAAAGAGTCAAGAGGTTAAAAGTCATGTACATTTTCTGAAGGACTGTGCATTGCTGTGACCCTCTTATATTCTGTAGTTATGCTTGCATTAATTAATTTGAGATTCGTAGACTACGTAAGTTATGAAGTTGTTAGGCAGTTTACATGTCTTAGGGTCAACCTTAAGTTGAGAATCATTTTGTGTGTGCAGCCCCTCTATAACTTTCCTAGTAATGTGATCGTGGTCTATTACTGCGTTGCCTAATAATTACTTTATTGCAAATCAAACAGTTGTTAGACGAAGTCATACGTTTCTTGTATTTCAGGTGTATAACATTGGCCTGTAAGGAGATTTAGTTGGTTGGATGTATTAATTTGCGATGTTGTTTCATCTGATTAGAAATCTAATAGCTGCGTTGGCGGCCTATGTATAATCTCTGGGAGTGTGAGCGCACCATATGCTTACAACAATAAAAGCTTCGAAAAGTTCTGATGGTGGGGTTAATAAGGTTGTTTTCTGTTCTTGTGTTGAGGGCCATGTACTGCGGTTTAAAAAGCGATTTCTATGTCGGCATTAAACCTCGTTATGGGCTCATTATGCTTTTTGTGTATATTATTAAACCATAACTTTAGACTTTGTTTAGGCGTTAAGGAGTTTGGTTCACAGTCCTACAAAAACTTTTACAATGTAAGTTTTTGACTGGCCAGATGCTTCTATAGTTGGGATTTGCACCAGGACACTTTCTACAAATGCTCCTGTTGAGAATTTATGTTTTTGATGTATATTATAACAGTATGCTTATTTTTTTTTTCTAATTAATTCATAATGACTCTTAGGCGTCTGCTAAATAAGGTTAAGTCTACTAGTTTGTTGAGCGGTTCTCCTAAATGTGGTGCGTTGGAGAAACCCTAGAGGCACTAGATCAGCTTCTACTGACCATGTGTATACGTTTACAGTGATGGTGTGTTTTGCACTCTTATAACTGTGATATGCTTTCTATGCTTACTGGAAGTTTTATGTTTTCAAGTTCAGTTATTGCTTATATGTTCTTAATTGGAAACTCTGTTTGCATGATTTTTGATGGCTGTATAATGCGCTAAAACAACTACACATTAAAACTCATGGTGTCAGAATTTTGATATGTTTAAGAATGCTAGTTTTAACTCTAAACTCTTTTCGGAGTGGAAGGTAAGAATCTGCCTATATAGGATAGAAAACTTTGTTTGTCTTAATTTGATTTCAAGGACTGTTCCTTCAGACCAGCAGGCCCATTACTTTGCCTCCTCACTTGCATGTTAATCTGGTGTAGCATTGTTGGTCAGACCAAGTTAGAGTTAAAGTCGAGTTAGCTGATTACTTCTTTCTGCCTTGTTGAAACCCAGACTGGCAGTTACTATCATCAGGTGATGTTATTATAATCAATCGAACGGTCAATAGCACTTTTACTGGCGGTTCGCGTTGAGAGACTCTGGGATTTTGGAAATAGCATGTGCCACACTTTCATGAACGTTTGTAGGTTAATTTTATTATTGTCTACCTTCACTAAACTTATTGCTTATTTTGTTTTTTTTCAATATCAAATATTTTCATTGTATATAGTTTTTCCTGTCCTCGATTTTAATTGTGGTCGTCAGTTTTAAAGCCACATTATTTACGTAGATTAAATAAATAAATGTATAGTAAAAAGTAAATAAAACAAGCTTTTCTATTACTTAGCCAAAGCGTTGCAACACTTCTAGACACGTTAACTTACAAATTAACTGTCCGCATTTTTTTAGATTTTTGTGTAATCACTACAGTCAATGTTTCATCACTTTGGTTGCTTCTTTAAACAGTTCACTATTGTCTTTTATTATTATTGTTTCATCATTCTCAACCCAGATTAACTATAATCTATGTTTATACGTTTCATTGTCTCGATTTTAATAGTAATTTGAATTCTTTAAATCAGATTCACCCTATTTGGCAGCCATTTTTATATAATATAATAAAATAAAATAATTGTTTTTAAAACTGTTATTTAATAGTCTTTTCTAATCGTAAAACCTCTTCTTTATTAAGCAAATTTTTACCCTGAAGGACAAGTAGAAACAGTCAGATTAACATCTTGAGAAGCCTTATATCGACTATTTTGGCGAACATTTTTATGGCTTGTGGGGGCAATAATATTGTATTTCACTGATGGCTTCTTCACGGTTTGTTTGTATTTTTATGTGTATAAAAAGATCGTACTTTGATAGTTTCTAACCTTGCTCCTTAACCTTTCTCTTGGACCCTTCCAATTTAAAGTGTGTAAGTATATATAAGTTTCTATATTCTTCGGGCTTCATTTTTTCAAAAAAGAATAAAATTTTAATTAAAAAATTAATTATCGGTTTTTCTACTCCCTTATTCACTCCATCCTCTCTCCCTTCTTTCACTCCCACATACTTTGGCTGTATGTTATGTTTTCTTACTTGTCTGTCTGTCTGTTTACTTCGTTGTCTGTCTGTCTCCACCTCCCCCTCTCCTCCACACAAGTTTACACGCATACACGCATTCACACCACACGCACACACATACAACAAACAAAAGCACATTATAGATGGGGGAGGTGCTTGAAGAGAGGTATTTTGTGGTTCACACTTGAATGACGTATATTTCGTCGCAGCCACTAATAAGCCCTTATCAGAGTCCTGAATTAATAATCACAGGGATCTGTTTATGCTCTATAAGCGGCGAATGTATAGACTGCCTTATAAGCAGCACATACGGTTGATGAGGATGAAGATGAAGCAGGTACACAACAGCAAAACAGCGAAAGCCACAACAGCAAAAAAAGTCATTTTCTTTATATTACATGTTATGTCAGCTGGCAACCTTTGTACGACATGGCTGGAGCGATGGCGGGGTTTTTCCCTCTCCCCTCATAACTTTGGACTGAACTTGGTGGTGAGATGGGTAGGAGCGCTTGGTTAGTAACTCACAGGGAAAAGCCAACCACCCGACCCGATCGATGTTCAGAACGTGCGGCAGCCGGGATGGGGGGTTTAGATCATGACCTTTAACCGACAATGGTTGGAGCGCTGGTGTATCTGTGCCTGTAGAAACGTTTGGATCGGTCTTGTGAGGATTGCGGCATCAATACACATTGGTTGTTGGTAGGGTGGGGGTACCACAATTGTTTCTGATCTCCTCACTACTTCAAAATATTGCTTTAATTCTTTTAACTCATTGAGTAGATTTCTTCAATTTAGGATAAGTCCAACTGTAGAAAAACCTTTGAAAATTTGGTTTCAAACTAAAGAGGAGTTCTCCCTCAGTTTGCGAGGAGTATGAAGGAGAGATTACAATATGTTCTCTACTGCCATCATCCCATTTTTCTTGTGCTTTCCACTTTTCTTCTATTCTTCTAAGATGGCTATTGTGACATGTAAAAGACTGCCATATTGCGATTAGAACAATTGCTTGTTCGCCTAATGCCCTTTAATTTGCATATATCCTTACTTCAAGCTTTATAAGTGCAATGGTCGAAGTCACTATTTCTTCTGGATAAAACAAAGACTTCTTTTCTCACTTTCTTACTCACATCAAGCTCTTTTGATATGTAAGTAATGGTGAAGTTCTTCTGATGACCTCGTCTTTCGTTCTTCGCTTCAGGCTCCCTTACAAACGATGTTAGTTTTTATTTTTTGGGAGAGCAGAAAATTTTAGGTAGTTTTCGTTCTGAAGAAGGTCCTTCAGCTGTCATTTGAGTTAACTCTTTATAAAAATCGTTGTGGTAGCTAAGATTTCTTCATTAGTTAAAGATTGTCATCGTTCACACAGGCATCTGACTTCCATTGTCGGAGTAGGTTAGTTTAATAATATATTATAGATAATATTCGTTTTAAACAATCTTTTACAGGGAATACACTTCTCTTCAAAAAAAAAAAAGCGTCCACACGGCGCGCATCCCAAATCGCAGTATGATAAGAGAATGAGCGCTGGTGCCAGGGGCTATGCGCCTTATAGAATGTTCTAGGGGCGAATCTTTTTTGAACACGCAAGTACACCCCCAACGCACACTCACAGCCTGTAACGAGCGCTATGTCTTCTTGTCATTGTCGTCTGTCTGGTTTTCCACCCCACTCCTAGAGCTGTTGTCTTTTATTGATTTGATGCTTTATTTGTTCTCTCGACACGAGTAATCAGTCCGCGGTCGTTACTAGCGCTGTAAACATTTAGATTTTTTATATCCTGTAAGAGAATGGCTTTATGCAGGTTCACGTTAGCCCAAATGTTTTTATAACTGAAATCCCCCGTTTCATATGTACTGTTTTTGTCAATATTTAGTGGTTTTGGGTGTGTGTGAATTTTTTTGTAAAATTAGGTGTTAATTTTGGCCAAAACTGATATGTGATGGACTGATTTGTAATGTGGAAAAATGGGGGTTTTTGGGCAGGAATCACATGGGTGGTCGTGGAACCGCATAAGACAGTCTCTGCTTTAAATACTTTTTCTTAGGTAATTAATGGGCCTCCTCAGCTGTTGATTGCAGTTAAGTGCTGGGTATGGTGTTGCTCTTTTAGCTAAGGTGTTGGTGCGCAAGCCTCTTTAGGCCATTTGGAGTCCTCGGGGTTAGGTTTAGGCGCCATGTCTATGATTGTATAAGTGATGTTTTAATATAAAAAAAGACTCATAAATTACAAAAGCACAAGCCAGTGTAGCCCTAGCATCTGCAAAAAACTTTTGTTCATTAAGATTAAGTATAAGCATTTTCAATTACAGGATGAATAATTACAGAGGAAGAATTCAGAAGATTATGGCTGACGGTAGAGGTTACAGTCAACAAAAAATTGAACTTCAAAAGAGGGAGAAAGACTTTTACTTTCACGAAAGGTAGTCACTGTTGCAATTAAACAGAACATTAAAAAAAAACTCATGATAAGTTATGCCTATAATAGGCCAAAAAACAATAAGGTTTAACAAAAATATATGGTTTTAGCAAATATTTAAGTACTCTATTTTTTTGTTTTATCAACTGTGTTTGGGAGGGACATACTTGCAGCTCTTCACGAACATTGATCTTTTAGGGGCAGGCTTTTTAGAAAGTGTGTCTCTCTTAAAATAATACACGGGAGGGGTTGTTTTCTTGTTACTTTTCAACTTCTTATACGTCTACGCTCCTTTTAGGGTATGTGGCTATAATTCTTACATCGACCTCAGCCTCTCCAGGAGCTTATCATGTATCTTACTTTTAGTCCAAACGCAAGATGTTTTTGAGTCCCCTGCACTCATCTTCTGTATTGCCTATTTTTTTTTTAATGTGATTGAGTATAACTGGGTTAAGGCCTGTTGCTTTAAATTCTTCATTGTTCATGGAATCGTAAGTATACTGCTGGCAATCTCCTATCCCTTCTGTGTTGCTTTCTCTGTTCTTCGTTGTTTCACTAATTTCTCTCGTGATATGATAGGTAAACAGGCGTTGCAGCTATATTATTATTAATTAAGGTTTTCTACTAGGGCTTGTGATCGATGGTTGCTGGGATCTCTCTCTTAACTGTAAATTGATGTTTTTAAAAACTAGTTGGTTTACAGACCATTTAAAACATGGTTAAAATCCTTTAAACTCTTTTCCTTCTTAACATGGATGCTTCCTATGGAACTTGTATGGGCCTCGCATTTTGTATATTGTTGTTAAAGCCACAGCCAACAGCAGTTTGAGCTTTTATTCCGTTCAAGTTCAGGCGTTCTTTATCCCTTGAAGGCCATGCTCGAAAACTTGTCAGACCATTACTTAAAACTTTTTTCTTCTAACATTGTATGTGGAAGAGTACAGCAATGTCAATGGGTGGGTGACATTGGAACTGAGTTAACAAATCTAGGCCTTTTTTTCTTTTTGGGGCTGGCAATTTCTATTTGCCAATTGCATGTTTTGAAAGCAATGCTTTCGAATCTGATTCAGACACTCTAGCAGCTTTACTCAGTTTTTCAAATAGCAGTCTTTCTTTCCAATATACATTTAGGAGAATAATTTATTTTGTACTTGCATTGTCATTATGTTAATGATTTTATTTACTCTAGAAGTGAGCAACAAAGAGTAGATGAGGTCATGAATTACTGCATTCAATACTATCTCTGCGGTCGTCTGTTCTTAAGATTGGTTCATTAAAGTTCTGACACAGACAGTTATCGGCAGTGGCGTTTTAGAAAACTTCTTTCCGGTACACTAAGTAATACTCTTTCTTTGCGTCTTAACGTCTGTAAATGTGTGCTCTGCATGATCACTGTTCTCTTAAATTTTGTATTAATAAGTATAATGTGAGGCAATTCGCCTTTTCTAGTATTGAGTCTCTTGCCTTAGTCATAAATAATCTATTGCATTATTATGACGTTTCTCTTTTTCGTTAGGACCTCAATGTTTACTAAACAATATATTTGCTTCCAGAGAAGGCCAAAGCGTTAATCAATTGGATCTCTAAACATCAGAACTAATCAAGACTATTTTATAAATCGCAATATTTTCTAGATTAATCTTTTCTATGCATTAATATTTCTGGGATAATGCCCTGTGTAAACAGTAAGTCTTTTGAACGCATCCATGGCAGTAATTACAACTATAACCTTAGCATCATCCTTCATTGTCTAACCTGCATAGGTCAGCCACGGCAATCATTTAATACATGTTTTTTTGCTAGACATGCTATAGCCTATACTTAGGCCGCTTAATTACCGCAGAATGGTAATTCGTATTGATAATCTTTTTTTCATATCTTTTTATTTACTAAAAAATTATTAAAATTAATCATAATACGAAAAGAATGTCTATATGCTTTTGAATCAGATAATTTTATGTTGTAAAGCTAAAAAAAGGTTGCAAACTAGTTTTGGCGAATCTTTTGTTAGGAATAAAATCGCCCAACATGGGAAAACTGTTTGGGCGTTTTTATTACGAACAAACATTTAGCAGGGTTGAATATAAAATATAACACCATAAATAGGCACGGCATAATTAACTAGCTTTAATCATGGTTTTTAAATGTTTTATTGTATTTTTTATTGTTTTTAAACATGGATTGTGATTGAACTATTTAAAGTGATGAGAGCAAGCAGTCTACTCAGCTGACCACTCACGGCTGTTTCACTTTCCTGCTCAGACTGAAAACATTTAGTCTGCCAGCGTGACCCGCTGACACATGTCGAGTTCAGCAAGCTAGGAGTGCCAGGTTAACACACTTTGGCAATATTTCTTCTTTGAGCCGTGTAGCAGAGAGCTGTGCTTGTGACTGATTTTGTTTGTTTTCAAACTTCGGATACAACTCAATCCCGGATGTTTTGTTTCATTTCGGGTTGCCTGAGGATTATGTGAAGTGAGCTTGTGTTGTGTGTGTTTTATAACACGATTCAATACTTTAAAGTGTGGTTTTGTGTGTATAGTTTGACGTAAGTGACCAATCAGTTTTTCTTAACAATGGCGTCTCAGCAGTCAACGGTAAGTGAGCACCACGATTACAGTCTGCACTGTGCTAGACTGAATTCTAGTGTCGAGTTTGTGGAGAACGCGTGTTACGAAAGGAGAAATATAGACAGTTGGTGTGAGATTATGTAAAACCTATGCCACAGAACTCTCACGTTGTTACAATTTAGACATTTTGAATGATGAAGAGGGAAAGCAGTCTACAGCAATTTGTATGAAATGTTACCAAAAACTCATGAAGCTGAAACACGCTAGCACCTGTCCGACCGCAAAATTACGATCGACCGTGTTGCACTTGATATTCAGAAAATGTCAGAAATCTGGACAACTTTCGATCCAGAGCTGTCAATCAGTCAGTGCAAAGCATGCAGTCACTTTCAATCACAAAACAAGGTGGTTGTCCCCAAAACCGAGAGTTGGGGCCGTGAAGAGATCTGCACAACAACAAATTTTTGATCCGGCCGACTTGCTAGTTGATGAAAGTGTGTCAACGTCATTTTGTCAATCTACGTCAACCCCAGTTAAAAGACCCAAAACACTCTGCACACAAACATCACCAATCACACCGAAAACGCCGCAAGTCAGTGATGTAGCTCTATTGCCTTTCCGACATCGAAAAATAAAGTGATCTCTTTAGACTTGGATGATGAGGATATTGATAAACCACTCACTGATGACGAAGAAAAATTACTGACACGTTTGGTACGCAGGAAGCTGCGGCAGTCAAGTGACCATTTAAAAGTTAGGTGCAAAACAAGGGGTCCCACCAGCGCCCGTCCCACCAGCTCCCAGTGTTTTAACATGTTTATAAAATTACTATGTATGTACAAAATATGAATTCACATCTGCTAAAGATTTTGAGGGTGCACATCACAGAGTTATTTAATATCTTATTGTCAACTGATCATGAACTGTTGATCTGGAGTGACAGAAGCACATATACACTTCTACATATTAGGCGACACAAGCAGCAAAGCGTGACCTTGTAAAAGAGACAAGTGCACAAAACTTGTGCCAAATTAATGTGTGATCAGTGGACAATTGTGTGCCAAATTAGCGCACGATCAGTGGACAATTGTGGCATAGGCAGTGTGATTAAGATGTGCATGGCTCTGGACAACATGAAGGAATCCCAAATGTGAGTATTAGCATGGTGTGTGTGTGTGTGTGTGTGTGTGTGTGTGTGTGTGTGTGTGTGTGTGTGTGTGTGTGTGTGTGTGTGTGTGTGTGTGTGTGTTTCTGTCTGTGTCTGTGGCTGTGTGTGTGTGTGTGTGTGTGTGTGTGTGTGTGTGTGTGTGTGTGTGTGTGTGTGTGTGTGTGTGTGTGTGTGTGTGTGTGTGTGTGTGTGTGTGTGTGTGTGCATGCGCGGGCGTGTGTGTGTGTGTGTGTGTGTGTGTGTGTGTGTGTGTGTGTGCGTGTGAGAGAGAGAGAGAGAGAGAGAGAGAGAGAGAGAGAGAGAGAAGAGAGGAGAGAGAGTGAGAGAGAGAGAGAGAGAGAGGAGAATGTGTGTGTGTGTGCAAATCCTTTAATTTTGTTCTGTTTCTTCAACTTGTATCCACATTAATCTGTGTGTCACTGTATAAGACAGTAGACAGGGATATATGTATTAATATATCCCCGTTATAACCACCCCTTTCCCCTTTTACTGAGTATGAACGCCACACAACAAACACACACACAAAAGAAAATACGGTGCACAAACAGAAGGCTTTATTTGCATTCACACACGCACTCACCCACAGAATGGCACCAGACCTCTATATATATCCAACCCACACAGGCAAAAAAAAAACAAACAAACCCCAAAACAATCCAACTATGTTACCAATACCCGACCATCAACGCATGGCCCCTTCTGCATACCGGTGCACGCATTTACTGCACATATACATTTAACGACCCTTCCCTCAGGAGGCACAGATACACACCTCAGCCCACTAAAGGCCAATACCAGAGGGGACAAGGGTGAAATCACATCACTGGTAATCCCGGGATGAAATATCCAAGGAGCGAGATGCCCACGCAGCTTTTCTTTCAATGTATTCTTATATATTTTTAGGCCGTGTCAAACCTCACACCCAAGCTAACCCCCAAATATTCA
>CM031623.1:60226095-60249219 GCA_018398815.1 Conus ventricosus | reverse complement strand
ACATGTGTCAGGTCACCATAACTCAACGCACCAGACGAGACACAGAGTGCTGCTGAGTCACGTTGTGTGATTGGTGGTGCCTGTTTTATGCAATGTATATATAATGACACCACACAATGCACCATGAAGGGAATAATCAGGTGATTTGACGCCAGGCTGAAATGAACGTCCCTGTGAAGCGAGGCTCTGATGATAAATACACACTTCACATGAATCTTCAGAAACACTACTAGAACAGTTTTGATGCTAACGTGATAACGAAATTCAAAAGGAGTTATGGTTTGGGTTTTTTTTTATAGAGTGCCGCATGTTGCAGAAAGTGAAAAGCTGCCACTGAAATTCCGTCGCCCATTCATTGAACATTCGGTTCATCGTTCAAATCATGTACACGTATCAAAGCCGTGAATTATGTGCCTCCAAAACGACGTTTTGGCCATGAAGATGAGATCAAATGGCTTGGTTCCCCATAGAACTGCAGAACACGCCTGTTGAATTGTATTACACCTCCACTCCACGTAGGCCAGTTGTTGAAGTCCTTCACCACGGTCTTTCAATAGCACAGCTCCGAGCCCAGCTCCACCCCCAATGACTGTGGAACACTTTCTGCAGAACTGTCCAACACATCAAAAGCTCAGAGCAGAAAAACTAGCCTACTGACACATCGACATAAATGAAGCTGTGTGGATTACTGGAGGGCCTCCACCATGCAGGAGCCTTTGTCAGTGACTCTAGGGATCATCTTTACGTGTACAAAGAAGAAGAAGAAGAAGAAGAAGAAGAAGAAGAAGAAGAAGAAGAAGAAGAAGAAGAAGAAGAAGAAGAAGAAGAAGAAGAAGACGAAGAAGAAGAAGAAGAGGAAGAGGAAGAAGATGCAGTGTCAGCGTCAGCAGTTTACATGAAATATTCCATCTCAGATCACCACAGACCCTACCTTCATTCCTGAGATCCTTTCTTCATTCATTATTTTTTGTACCTTGCAATATCATCATACATTTTTCTCCATGGCTTTTGTTCCGATGTAAATGCTGTAACAAGGGTTTGTTGGAGAATTTGTTTCTGTAGTTGAAACATGAAAAACCATTGATTAATATCGGTCGTTTAAAAAAAAGACGTGAGAAAAGGAAATTTGTCAATACTGTCTAAACATTAAAACAATCACTCGTTTTGGATTTTCTGAAATTATTTTCAGTCTTTGCTAGAGGTGTTGGTGTTGTCCCCTATGAATTACAAAAGACAGAAATTTTAGGTTCCCCTTTGAATTAAAAAGACAGAAATTTGAGGTTCATCAGCGTAAGAGTTTTAATGTATCTCTCCTCAGTGCTAATAACATTTAATTAACTGAGTTCGGCTTACTTATGGAGGCGATCCTTTAAGCTTTGTGCATTATGTCTCTGCACCCAGACTTCAAGACACAGCAGAAAAGGGGACGGGGTGTTTTCTGGCTGTGTTCCCGTCCTTGGTTGCAGTGGAGTCAAGAATGAACAGCGCTGGGCCTGGGAAAACTGGACCCGACTTTTGTGGACGTTCCGTTGACAAAACACGTGGGAAGGAATAAGCTAAGATGAGTTCGGTGAGTAGATACTGGTGACTTTAAAAGCAGCGCAGAGTTGATCCTGTGTTGGGCGTCGGATTGTTGTTTGTGTGCTTAGATCATTTGACGTGAAACACGCTAAAGAGGTAGTATTATTTGGTTTCGTTGTTCCTTTTCTTAGTGGGTTTAGGATCGAAAGGATGTATAGTCGTTTGAGTTGTTGGACACGTTTAAGCTCATTTCATGATAATTATGTTTCTATGTGTAAGTGAATTACACTCGTTATTGCATTCGTGTGTGTGTGTGTGTGTGTGTGTGTGTGTGTGTGTGTGTGTGTGTGTGTGTGTGTGTGTGTGTGTGTGTGTGTGTGTGTGTGTGTGTGTGTGTGTGTGTGTGTGTGTGTGTGTGTGGTGTGTGTGTGTGTGTGTGTGTGTGTGTGGTCAAGTCATGAAAAAATTATCTTTATTAAGGGTTACAGAATACGCTTTCCAGCGTTTTTACATCCTGCTTTCATGAACAAGAAACAAACTAATACAACACATACAACAAGCTCAAAACACATTCCTAAAAGCACACAATTTATATCATGCAAGTGCATAACTCCCATATCAATATATGAACAATAATGAAACTGGTTGTTGAAACATCAAGTTAAAGAGAGAGAGAGAGGGAGAGAGAGAGGGGAGAGTGAGAGAGATGAAGAGAGAGAGAGAGGAGAGAGAGAGTGAGAGAGAGAGACTCGTGACTTTAATGTGAGGCCATCAGCTATTCACATGAGTACGCAACAAGAATAAAGAAAGAAAAAACAATTTATATAATTAGAACAAAATGTACCATGATGCAACACAAACATCCTTCCATGACAGTATGTACATGCAAATTCATCTAATTATACACAAATGCTTCTTAGTACGTTCTTCCTTTTAAACATAATATAGGTTATATATTAATTTTTTAAAACTCATGATATGATATGCCGCGATACCGCATGCAAAACACATGTTATCTTTACATTTCCCCCATCGTATTTCCGCCTGCACACAGCGGAAACCTTACCACATCTGCGTGCACAACTCTCCAGAGGCCGTGCTATTTTTAAGCATCTTATGTTTACTTATGTTTACGCATGCGCCCTCTAACGTGCAGAGGAAAGGAAAAGCCGAATCTTGGGTCTGCCATGATAACCTTTGGACACTCAGTGTGGTGTACTTCTGTGGTCTGTTCATGTGGTGTTGGACTTGTGTTGTTCGTGTCCGTTGGATTAAGCATCCCATGGAAAAGTTTTACTAAACCTTACCGCTTTCCAGGTTAGTACTTTCCTTCGTTTTTTTCACTTTATTGTAATTTCCCTATTTCTTCAGCCAGTTATATCATGTTCTGTAGGACTGTCGACACTTGCCTCATACACATGTGCCTAATTGCCTGTTGGCCGGAGGACGATCTCTTAGTGGTCAATTCCCTAGAATTAAAAATTGAATAATTCAAGCAGCCGTCGGCAAATAACCAAAATGCATATAATAGTTATCATTGGACAAAAAGTTCAAAACCACACTTATGATCTCGGGGCAGCCATTTCTTAGCAGGCGATCCATCCTCCTTCCGTTCACCTCACGCCCGCTCCCCTCTTCTCTATTAGCAGAGAGCGAGAGAGAACGAAGGAACGCGCGAGCTCGCGGGGGACTGTGTGTTGTGTGCTGCCGTGTGGCTCACGCGACTGCATTGCTGTCAGCTGATTTACTTGTGACCTACTGGCACTAAATCCTTTTCTACCTTTATTTCCTGGTTTAACCTTTATTGTATACTTCATCACTATGTGGTCATATTTGTCTGTGTTTTACCTTGTATCATTTCGTAGTTTTACTGTGTATGTAAATACCGGATCATTACTTTTCCAAACCTTCCACTCCCAACATGTTTCCTTATATTTCTTGAATTATTTATTTATTTATTTTTTGAGAATTATATAACATTGTACATACTATTTGACTTAGACCATCATAATTCCTAGCCTAACCCCCATGACCACGTTTATTCCCATAGGTTGTAGCCAGTCTCTGCAGTTGCTTCCTCCATGACCCTCCCTCCTATCCTATTTGCTTGGTCGTGCATTCTTGATTCTATCAATTTAGGTTATAATTACACTTATTCCTCTTGTTTACCTTAATTGTCTATACTCTTGCATAACTGCATATATTAGTTTTACATTCAATTCTACTACACCTCTTAATCCAATCAGGCTCAATCCCTCACAATCTCTCATACACACGCACACATATATATATATATACCAACATACACACATATACATACACACACATATACATACATATATATACACACATATACATATACATACATATATATACATACACACACATACATACATGTATACATTATTATCCCATATGGTGTTAGCCATACATGTACACACACACATGCACACAAATACATATATATATATGTGTACATACACACATGTATATGTGTACATTTACAACCTTGATCATGTTCATATGAGAATTCTACTCCATCATCCATTTATAACGGCCTCATTCTCCCTTATTTTACATTCACATTTGTACAATACCATTCATATTCATTCATTTCACATATTTTCCTCAATAACATATCATTTCCATAATTCCATTCTTTCATATTATATTACATTCACGTTCCCTCATTACACCCTGGTATCCACTTTTATATAATTAACTTTCCATCATGCATATAATATGTACATGGACCTTGTCACGCTTCACACCTGAGGATACATGCATAATCTTTTTGTGTTCATATAACATCTCTTTCGTAAATCTGTTTATATCGACACCCCAATCACAATTTCATGCTCATTCAGGTATTCATGTTACTATCCATACCCAGAAACACCTTCCGAGTTAAATTCTGATTCAACCTTCTCTGTATTTATTATCACACACGTCCATGTTCATTTATTATACACATAACTTATCATGTTCGTTGTTTTATACATAGACATTCACATACTCACACATATATATATATATATGTATATATACACACACATACACACACACCTATATATATATATATACATACATACACACACGCACACACATGCATTGATGTACACCCACACATATACACATATATATTACTATACACCACACATATACACATATATATGCATACACACACACATGCATATATACACACACACGCATACATGTAAACACATTTTGAATTCAGCTATAAATCCACAGAAGCAAAAACCAAGTCTCTTTTCTTTGTCTTATATAATATGTACATATATACATAACATATACATACACATACACATACATATATACATATATACATATATATATATATATATACACATACATACATTACATACATATATACACACATATACATATATATACACACACATACACACACATATACATATATACATATACACACTACATACATTACATACACACACACATATATACACACACATACATACACATACACATATTCATGCACACATGCACATTTTACAGTCTTGTTCATGTTCTTATAAGTATTCATACTCCATCATCCAATTATAATAGCCTCATTCTCCCTCATCTTCATTCATAGTTGTGCATTTCCATTCATATCATATTCATTCATTAACATGTTTACCACAAGACATATTCATTTCCATAATTCCATTCCTTCCTATTATATTACATTCACATTCCCTCATATCACAACCTTGTATTCAGTTTTATATATTTATCTTTCATCATGCATATGTACATAGTCCCTGTCTTGCTTCACTTCTGAGTATACAATTGCATTTGTTCATGAATATGACATCTCTTTCGTGAATCTGTTCATATTGTCACACCAATCATAATGTCGTACTCATTCAGGTAGTCATATTACTTTCCATATATTGAAAAACACCTTCAGAGTTAATTCCATGATTCAACCTTCTCTAAAGATATTATGTAGTCACCACACTATTCATGTGTTATGCACGAAGACTCATATATTCTTATATTTTATACATAAACATTCACATAATCATGCATATAGATACACATACACAAACAGTTTAAATTCAACTATAAATCCACAGAAGCAAAACCAAGTCTCTTTCTTTGTCTTATAATTGTGTTTCTCTGTATTTTAATGCATAAAAAGTATACATTGCTAGGTCACGTGTCATTTCCATATTTTCATTTTGTAATAGGTTTCTTAGTGTAATTGTATCCTTATTTCTATAATGCTTATAAATATATTTCTCCCTTAATTGTCTATAACATGGACATATCTTAAAAAGTGTACTCAGTTTCTTCTGTTGGACAAAAAGGACATGTTGTAATTGCATCCTTGTCTGTGAACTTTTTGTTTTATGTGTAATTCGTTTACCCCTAAACGTAGTCTGGTTAGTGCTTTTCTAAATTTCGCTATCGTGATGTCATAAAAATATTTTTCAGTATGATGCACGGATTGAAAGAGCGGTAAGTATTAAAACGTTCGCTATTTTCTATTTTATCATGCAGTTCTGCTTATGACAATCAATCATTCTTTGTTTTAATACTGAAATAAATCTGTTCTCATCTCCTACCCCTTCGTTTTAGCCATACTTCTGAAAAGCCATGTATGTCTAAACAGTGTTTTATTTCTAATGCCCAATTTTGAGTTTTATTTATTTCAGTCTTTTCTCTTTCATATGCTTGTTTGGGGAGTCTGTTTGGTTCCATTTTTATAATCTTAAACCAATACCTAATTGCCTTATTGTGCTATCTATGCATATAGGGTATCTACCCAACTCTCCATATATTAAATTATTTGGGGTTTTCTTGCCCACCCCCATATATTTTTTACAGGCGAACAAGTGTATATTTTCTATTGCTTTGTATCTAGTTAGACCCCATGCTTCTGCTGCATATAAGAGTAAGGGTTTAACTTGAGTGTCAAACAGTTTTAAAGTAAATAGCCATATCTATATGTCCTAAACTATACATAGTTTTCATTATTTCCATAATTTTGCCTTTCGCTCTACCTGCATATTCAGAAAGTGAAATGTCTACTGAAAGTTTGGTTGTCAAGGTGAAACCTAAGTACTTATAACTGTTTACTACTTCTAGTTCTTGGTCTTTGTAGTACCATTTCTCCTTTTTGCCTAATAGCCCCTTTCCTAAAAACCATTATTTTTGTTTTTTGTAGATTTACTGTTAAACCTATGGAATCCGAGGCTTGTTGTAGGTTCTTTAATTGATTTTGTAAACCTGCTGGTGTTAATGATATCAGGGCTATGTCATCTGCAAATAGCAGTGTGTAAATTTCTTCTGCACCAGGTAGAAATTGATAACCATGTCTGCCTTTTCTTGTGACATTGTCCGCCACTTCTGTTATTAATAGAGAAAAGATCAAGGGGGACAACAAACAACCTTGTTTCACTCCTGCTGGGCATTCGAACAATTCTGTTAGTTCAGTTCCATATCTAACACAAGCTTGTACTGTTTTGTATATACCTTTTAACATGTTGAGCATTTTTGTAGATACTTTGTGTTTCTGTAGTATCTTCCTAGTTTGTCTCTATTTACAGTATCAAATGCTTTCTGATAATCTATGAATGCTACATAAAATTACTTCACGTTGCCATAGAGGCAATTTGTTATCATAGTTGTTAATGTGAAAATGTGGTCTAATGTTTAATATCCCCTTCTAAATCCTGCTTGTTCCTTACTAATTTTGTTCTTGTTTTCTGCCCAGTTGTAAAGTCTTTTGTTGATTATTGCTGTAAAAACTTTACTTATAATGCATAACAGTGAAATCCTCTATAATTTCCTGGATTTTGCTTATGCCTTCTTGTGGAGTGGTACAATTACTGCACGTGACCATTCTAAGGGGAAGTAACTTTCTTGGAACAGTTTGTTATATAACTTAGTTAGATATGGTATTATTTTGCTAGCTATTGTTTTTAGAAATTCTGAGGGGATTTCATCTATTCCTGGGGATTTTCCTGATTTCAGTTTGTTTATTGCTAAACCTACTTCTGTTCTGTTATTTCCCCATCTAACTCATGTACATAATCTCTTCCATATTCACTTGCTCTTCTCTTACAATAGCTCCTATTGGGGGTTCAATATGCTTTCAAAAATGTTCTTTCCATTGTTCCGATGTTAATAACTGGTAATTTATTTTTCTTTCTTCTAATGTTTTTTATTGTACTCCAGAATTTCTGGCTATCCTTCTGATTTTGCATAAGTGTATCAAATATCTGTTCCCTGTATTGTTTTTCTTTCCTCTAATCATTTTTTGATAAAAGTTCGTTTGTTATTATATATTACCTTTCTTTCTTTATATTTAATAGGGTTTTTCTTTTTATCTATTAAATTAAGTCTACACAGTGCTTGTCTTGTTTCTTTCTTTTCCATCTTACATACTTTATCATACCACCATTTGTAGGTTTATAGTCCCCTCCTGAACTGGATATTTTGCTCATACATTCTCCAGCATTCTTTAGTAATTGATTAAATTTATCTATACTTGTATCTATGTCTTGATCAATTTCCTCCTTAATTTGTTCTAATGTTGCTTGTGCTCTTTCAGATTCCATGAAATTTATGTAGACTTGTACTTTGGCTGAGTCCCATTTTATTTTCTTTGTAAATGTTCTCTTTGGTTTGTCTTTCTGAATATCCTGCACTGTACTCAGAAGCTCCATTCTAATTGACATATGATGAGACTCAATTCTTTCATCCACTAAACAGCTGTCAACATTATCGATTAATTCTATGGAGCATACATAGAAAATCTATAGCACTACTCCCCTTTCCGAGAAGAATGTGAATGCACTGTCAAAGTTTTTTCATTATTTAAGCCATTCAGGGGAGTTAAATTAAAACTTGCGCAAAGTTCGATGAGCCTTTTTCCGAATCCATTGATGATGTTATCCTTTGACTTGCGTGCATACACATTCTGTTCTCTGTCCGAATTATATCATTTTCATCCTCAATATTTAATCCCATTCCCCAATACGAGCATTTAAGTCTCCTCCTATAATATATAAATATTCATTCCCTTGTTCAATTTGTGTACAAATATATTGTTCTATCATTTCTATAGTACAATCATAATCCTTGTCTGCATAATAACGGCTATCAACCGGATGTACATACACACCAAGGAAATAATACATCTCTGTCGCATTGTAACAAATTTTTTTGTAGCTTCACACATAATACATTTTCTATATTAGTATTGATCAACTGAATGTACCCAGATAACTCCTTCTTGATCAGCATTAACAATCCGCAGAAGGTCTGCCCATTTTAGTATATTTCTGGCTGGACAATAAAGATGTAGAAATTCCTGGAACTTTGTCTCAAAATCAAAATGTTTTAGAGTGAATGTCTCAGATAAACAACAGATGTCAAAAGCAGTTATAAATTCAAAAAAATCAGGATCTGACAATTTCTCCAGCAGACCTTCGACATTCCAACACATGAAGGAGATTTCTTATTCTTATCTCTACTTCCTTATCACCTTGTATTTGTGAATGGCCTTGGCCTTCCCTCATTTTTTGTCTTTTTTGCCCTTCCTGTGTGTGTTAGCTTGAGTGTTCTGTACTTGTTTATTGCCCATCATTGTATTGCTTGCGTTGGATCCTAGTGTGTGCTTGCTTGCTGTGCGTGTTTTCATTTTGCCATTGTCCCCTCTTTTGGACTAGCACCCTTTTTTTCATTCTTCTGTTCGTCACTCATATCTGACACCCTTTCTTGTCTAACCACTCTCTCTTTCATCCCCACTGACCATCTCTCTTCCATCCATACTTCCTTCACCTCTTTTCATCATCTGTGTTTCTTCTTCCGTCTCCTGCTCTTCGTCTGAAAGAGACCCCCCAATTCCGCAACATTTCAATTTCATTCCATACCAACTGCATGTCAGGCTCACTTCCGCTCTCACCTTCACCTCCATCGTTTCTTCTTTCAGCCTTCTTTCTGGCAGATTTCTCGTTCTCTGCATCCATTTCCTTGCGGTTCCCCACTCTCCCGCTCACTCTTTCCTGTCTTTCTCTTCCCTGTCTTTCTCTTCCCATTCTTCCCTCCATCTCCTTGCTCTCTCTCTTACACTCTGTCTGTCTCTCTCACCCATACTTTCCCTCTCACTCACCGCCTCATCCCATGTCGTCCCTCTCTCATCCTCTCTCTCTCCCTTCTCCACTCATTGTCCCAGTCCTGCTCTCGTTTTCTTCATACTCCCACCCCTCGGTTCTGTCTCTCGGTTCTGGTTCCACGTCGTCCTCGTTCCTCCTTCCAACCCTTGGTGGTTCCTGGAAGTGTACTCTCCCTCCTGTCTTCTCTGCTGCAGTCTGGAAGCTCATCGGGCACAAAAGATGTTCTGGGTTGTCCTTTGACGTACACCTTTCCCTGTAAATGTACCCAGTCTTGCCTTCTTCTCTCAGACTTTTCAAAGCAGCTGTCTGCCTCCTTGTTCTGTCTTGGGCCACCCTAATTCCATTTCCTCTCATCCTCTCTCTAGCTTCGGTGTTCTGCATTATCCGTATTGTATCTTTCCACCTCAACAGTTTTACTATTAGGGGTCGCGGATTGTGGCTTGCAGTATTGTGCCTTCCCAGTCTATGGGCCTCTCTACAACGTCTTCAGCCACTCCTCATCTGGCATATATGTTTGCAGTAGCTCTTTCACTAGTTTTTCACAGTCCTCACCTATGGTTTCCTTTATTCCAAATAGCTTCACATTGTTCCTCCTGGAAAAACTTTCTAGCCTATCCAGTTCATCGTCAATGCCATCCAGTTTATCCCACGTGTGCTCCAGTTTTCTTCCTAACTGTTCTACTGCTGCCATATTTCTCTGTGTGTTCCTTTTAGTTTCTGCCAGTTCTTTGTGTAGTTGAGTAAGCGTATCTGCCATTTGTGTTTGTTTTTGATCCATTCTGTTTATCGTGTCTGACTGGGTGCTGAGTGAATCGGAGAGCGCATTCTGAGTGCTCTGTGAGTTCCTTATAGATACGAGTATCTGTGCCATTTGAGATTCCATATTTGTGAATGTGGGTTCTAAGTTTCGTTGTATCTTCTGAGCCTCTTCTTCTATCTTCTCATTGATGTTGCTGCTACTCGGGCTAGAATTCGGTCCGGGATTCCGTTCTACATCATTGCTCAGCAGTAATCTTTTCCGTAGATATGAGAGGTTCACCGTCAACAAGATTGTCCCAAGGCACACGTAAGCACACTTGGACTGCCCCTTTCATACACTTGCGTTGTTGTTAGCCAGCGTAGCAGTGTGTTGTTTACGTCAATCCATGACGTCATCATATCGTGCGTGTTTACATAAAATCGAACGCCGTTCGCGGTACCAGAGGGGACTGTTTTCTCATAGTCGACGCTGACTGCATTACCGGCCAAACGCGACAATAGTCATCTCCAATGCACATCTTACCATCAGCGCAAAATAGCACAGTCCAATGCATCCCAACAGAATCTCCTCACCCCAGCACTTTCGATCGGTCGCCATTTTCTCTGCTTATTTTCAGTTTTGTTGACCCACCAAAGAGGCCTATCCTGGCTCTCCACTCGGCCAGTTCCACCATTCTTGTCCTAATTCACTTTTACTAATATTTGCTGTCTGCTTCCCAGTACTAGAACAACTGCTTAGACACTTCCACAAGTAGAAACACTGATTTCAATCGAGCCTCACATCACACTTTGCTTTCTTTCCGCCATCTTGTTGCGCACCCCCCGAGAGAGCGAGAGAGAGGAGAGAGAGAGAGAGAGAGGAGTGAGAGAGAGGAGAGAGAGAGACGAGAGAGAGAGAGAGAGGAGAGAGAGGAGAGAGAATGGGATAAGGGGATCGTATTGATGGAAATGACTTTAATAATGCGCAGACTGTCTATGGAATGCATTTTTAGCGCTTTTGTAAATGTCTGTTTTGTGTGTGTGTGTGTGTGTGTGTGTGTGGTGTGTGTGTGTGTGTGTGTGTGTGTGTGTGTGTGTGTGTGTGTGTGTGTGTGTGTGTGTGTGTGTGTGTGTTTGTGTGCGTGTGTGTGTGTGCGTGCGTGCGTGCGTGTGTGCATGTGTGTGTGTATGTATGTGTGTGTGTGTGTGTGTGTTGTGTGTGGTGTGTGTGTGTGTGTGTGTGTATGTGGTGTGTGTGTGTGTGTGTGTGTGTTTCTATCATCTGCCCCAAATCTATGAAACTCCCTGAATGGACCTTCCTGAAGATCTTCCGTCTCTGGATTAGGAGTTGGGCAGTTGGTTTGACAGCATGAGTAAACCCTTGGCTTTACGACGTGATTGTCAAACTGCATAGATGCATGCAAACGTCTCCTTCAAGACACACTGAGCACTGTACAGTGGTGGAGGATCAAACTGAATCCTTCCACTTCAGGCCTGATGAATAGAGATTCTTCTGACATATAAAATGGTATTGTCGCATGAGTATGTGACCCAGACACAGACATTCTTTTCTTTACAGTTGATAGCTGACATTCTATTAGGGTTCTCTCTTCAAAGAAAAAGAAAATCGTTTTTAGATTATCCTACTAAGGCTTGACATTCAATGAGGTCTAACCAAACTGAGCATGAAAGCAGCAGATGTTCAAGCTGTCCTCCATCGTCAGTCGCCCTGATCATGCATCTCTTCACAGAGTAAACTTTGCAAATACTTCATTGGAAATTATGATCTGTGTTCCAAGACGAAAACAAACATTGAAACAAACAAAAAAACAAGCGATAGGAGATTTTGTCTTAAGAATCTCAGTCATATTTCACCACGGGCAAAACAAATAGAAATAGCTCAGGAAAACCCCTTGAGAGGCAGAGGCAATTCCAAGACCTGGAACTTGAATAAAAATCCAGAAACCAACAGCCTAGTTCCAATTGGCATTGATTTCAACCCATCGGATCGTCCATGTGCTGATTGGATTATTTACTAAATGTAAATGTTACACATTTGTGGCAGTATTAGTATAGCAGTTTCTATTCTTCTGGTCACAGGAGAAAGAAACTCCCGGAGCATTTGCAGTCTTTCTGTGCTGTCTTCTCTGTCCTAAGTATTATGACCACAAAATATGTGTTCGGGCTGTACGTATGTTCTCTTATACACTATTTAGAAACACTGTTAAAGCTCACATTTCTACTGCAATGTATTAGTTGAAAGAGACTGTTTAATATAGTATGAGGTTCAAGTCAAAGCAACGCTGTCTACGTACCCATGTGCCATCATTGCATCAGTGCACGGTAAGTGAGCAAAGCCAGAAACGGCCAAAGACACTATCAATGTTTGTATAAAGCTCGTATGCACACAGCAAAACACGTTCTGATTTCCAAAAGTTTCCTGTCCAGTTTGAAAATACCAGAAATTCCAGTCACGCACCGCCAACAGCGTTTAACAGCTGAACATATATAGGTCACTGCATCAGCATAATGCTACATGGGAGGAACTCATTTCCCTTGACAAGGTGCTGAGAGAACGTATAAATTGCCAATGCCTCAAACCAGTTTTCGGGCGAAGTGACCCAGGATTGGCATTTATACGTTCTCTGACAAGTAAGACTTCAAACTATGTTTTTCCTAATCATTTTCGCGCATACAGTCATTTTTAATACCATCATTTTTTGGCGGAGACAGTCACCAAACTAAAACTTGGCTGAGACACTGTGCGAACAAACCCTCATTAGAGGGCTTGGGGTTTGTGGCAGGCAGTACCCTGGACGGATCCTATGGCCTGTAATTATGGCGCCATAAGGTAGGGCTGGCGTCACCTGTCCGTGTGGCGAAGGATTGCTTGTGTGATATTTTCATTTAGACACGGAGCCATAGACATACGTGTTCTGCGTTTTCACAAAATACGTTGCGCACACACACACACACACACATACACACACCACACACACACGCACACTCTTTCTCTTTCTTTCTCTCTCAATTAAATGTCATAAAATCCGCACACTTCTTCTGACTAATTTTTACCTACAAACTTTGTACACAGACAGGCAGACACGGGGCTAAAACCTGATCCCTTAATTTACGGCTCGCGGCAGTTTGCAACCAGAGCGCCTAGCCTGCGCTGTGTAAACGAAGCACACTCGCTGGGTTGCACCACATTGCATCAGAAAATGAATTGGAAAATTCTAGATTGCCACGTCGACACACCGCATCGGGCTGTCACGTGACACGACCGGGTTTGCCATGTTCTCGGACAAGAAGGTTGTGTTTTGACTGCGCTCTGGTGTGGCCACTGTGTTTTAATTGTGTTATTTTAAAATGGCTTAAAACGTTACTGAAGAACAGGTTTGTGATATTTGAGACCATATAAGTTTTACTTTAACTGCATGTTAGAGTATTTGTTGAAAGAATTAGGCGAAGCATGTTGTGAAACCGGAGAGATTGTTTTTCTAGAAAACGAAAAAAGTGAACTAACTGCTTTGGAAATGACGACTATCTTAAAGGTTTGTTGGTTTAAGGAAATGAAACAAGATGTAGCCAGTTTTAATACGTGTTTGGCTATCGATGAGATGGTTCCTTATCTAAAAATGGCGCTGCATTGTTGAAAGTTGGCCGAAGCAAACAACCATCACGCGTTGATTGTTGGAGCTGGCTTGAGACAGCTAAAGCCATGTTTAAAAAACATGGCGTTCATTTCTTAAGGCGGAGGTAAACACGGCTGATCGTATGCTAAAAAACTTATATTTGAAACATTTTGCTGTTCCTCCAAGTAAAAATGTTCCCAGTTTGTATCAGACTTGATTGATTGTTAACTACAGATTCAGTGTTCATGTAGCAAGCTGATCTGTGTATTAAGATGTGTATACTTTTCTACTTTTCTAATTCTAACCGTTCATCTGCCTTCAAGTGTGCTCTTATGCAACTGAATGGCGATTTTCGAATGTTCTGGCAAAAACTAAATAGGGCTAGGCAGACCTTAGTACATCTACCAGTATGGAGAGGAGTAGTGTGTAGCCAGCACTATCTTCATATAAAATGCTTTCAAAAATACAATGACGGGTGTACTAACTACTGGCGATTCCCAAGCCGGATGAGAGAAAAGAGGAGGGGTGTGGTATAAACTTTTTTGTGTGAGAAGGAAAGTATAATGAAACTCTTTGTTGCGGGAGGCGGCCTGTGGTGACGTCAGCCTTGCTATAAATAAGCCGTTTATACATGAACGGCTATTTTTAGCAGCAAGAGGACTGTGGTGACGTCAGCTTGCTATAAATAGCCGTTTATACATGAAAGTCTATTTTTTAGCAGCAAGAGACCTGTGGTGAAGTCAGCCTTGCTATAAATAGCCGTTTTATACATGAACGGCTGACCTACAAAGCGCAGCAGCACCTGCAAAGCTCAGCGCAAACTAGTTTAGTCACAAAGCAAGAAGTGGTCCTAGTAGTTCTACTTTTTGTTTGTTGTTGGTGTTTGTGTGTTTTGGCCTACCCACGCACGCACGTCCCTCCACCCCCACCCCTGGACTGTTTATTGTGTGTTTGTTGTTTGTTTGTGTTTGTTGTTTGTTTTGTCCTACCCCACGCATGCACACCCCCCTACCCCACTCCACCCCACCCGCCCCACCCCCCACCCACGCATGCACACACTCAAGTTCTTCTAAGTTTTTAACTTAAGTTACCCCAAAGTAAGTTCTTACTCAAGTTGTCTTTAAGTCATCCTTAAGTTATCCACAAGTTCTTACTTAGTTACTTCTAAGTTTTTAATTAAGTCGCCCCAGGTTCTTAATAAGTTCTTGATCAAGTTCTTAATAAGTTCTTGATCAAGTTCTTGATAAGTTCTTGATTAAGTCATCCTCTAAGTACAACCAAGTTCTTTATTTAAGTTATCTTATAATTATCAAAAAAATACAATCTATTTTTTATCTTAAATAGTAAATGCCTAATATAGTACACACAACGCCTCAAAAAACGTGTCATCGTTGAGAATGTCTTGCTCGCGTTCTCTGCATAGATCTTAATGAAGTTTTTACATCCGAAGCAACCGCATTGATTACAATTCTGGTCTATGGAAATGTCTTTTATAGACTCCATGTCTTTATTTATTGACTTTATCATTTTATAATACGCCATGATCTATTTCTATTAAAAAAATTTAAAATTAAGTTCTTAAAATATTATTCCATCTGAAATGGATCAAAATGATCTTTTGTTGTTGACGGTTCTGGCGTGCAGTTGTCTTTTTTGTATTTAGTGGTTCAGATTTTTTAACTTCTTTTGTTTTGGCTGCCATTCTTTTATATTTTATAACAGTAATAACCGCCCCCAGCAGCAGCAATGGCGCCAAAAATGGCAACGTTTTAAGTTCAATATTCCATGAAGACTTTGGTGCTGTAGGTCTTGTATCACATGGAATTTTTATAGCGGGCATTGAATCAACTTGTTCTGGCGCTGGCGGTGTTATGTTTTCATGATGAGTTATATTCTGCAACATTAATTTTTTTGTCTGTTCCACTCTGCTAATTTTTTTCCTGCTTTAACACGCCCAGGATGAGGATGCTTTTCACGGCCCCCACCTGATTCAGTGTTTTCTGATTCTGCTGATTTTCTGGCTTGGTTACTTTCTCCACCTGATTCAATGTTTCCTGATTCTGGTTCTGATGATTTTCCAGCTCGTTCATTTTGAAGGGAAACAAAATCTATATGATTAAAAGTTATTATCCCATGATAATGGCGATAACAATGTTCCAAATCTGTAGTATAGATCACACCCTAGAGACTCTAATGTCTTTGTTAAAACTGGATCTTGCGTTAATCATACGTAAGATCTTGTTCAGAATCAATGGGAGCAATCTACTGACTAGTTTAGTGTACAAACTAAGAACCGTTTGCCCCACACTTTTCACCATTCTAGACCCCAGCTGCGCTTCATACCTGTTATGATACTTTAAAATGTCTTGCGGCGACATCTGTTGAATCTGTTCAATGCTGAATTCAGTTCGAGAACTGTTTTGTTTTTCACACGCTGCCAAAGAATACAACCTCTCCTTTTGGGGCATAACAGCTTGGCCATCAACTTGGTCATTCATAAGTTCGGGAAGCCTTGTAGCTGTAGTAGATCATCACTGTTCATGTTTTTTATTAAATTATAATTATTTTATTTTTAAAAAATGAGCACCGAAAAAACTATTGCCAACCTTGTATACCATTCTGCCGTTATTGGAGGCCTAAGTGTAGGATACTCAATGCTTGGTAAAAGCCTGTTAAAAATAAAACCACCAGATCTTGGCAAACTAGACTTGAGGATTCAGCAAAGCTGATGCTATCATTGCAGCTTCGTTTGCCACGAAAGATTTTCTAGTCAAGCAAGGAATAATTCCAGACAGTATAAATAATGTAAATAAAAAAATACATTTATAAAAAATGGCTTCACTCGTAATGATGATAGGTGGCGCTGTGGTGAATGCGCTTGCTTTTAGCGGAAGTAATTTCGCATTTAGTAAACTGCGGGATGACGGCGAGAGAAAAAGACATAACAAAGCTATGGAGCAACTAGCAGCTGCACAAGACGCCTATGAAAAGCAGAGACTTGAGCAGTTAGATTGTATTAATGACACACTGAAAAAACAGGGGCATGCAGCTTACATATTTAAAGATGTTGATCAAGCAATAAAACAATATTATCTAGTAACAGGCAAACCGGTCCAGACATTGCCCCACCAAAATTCAGTGACTTTTTATCAACCATCAGAAAAACAAAAGATGCAAGAAATCGCGTTATTGCCTTTGGTATGACCGTCGTGTATTTTGTTGCGCATAATATTGGCTGAATAAAAAATGAACAAATCTATTATTCGCCCAAAGGATATTGGAAGGTATCGCAGCAATACAAAAGCTAAGCCAAGCGGCAGGAGTCAGTGAACAAACAGCAAAGGAATGGTTATCTAAACAAGCAATTTGGCAAATTTATTTACCTGCCCCTAGACGAATACAGAGACCACACTTGTTAATACAACTCCAAACGACACCCATCAAATGGATCTTCTATATTTACCCTCTGATACGATTAGACGAAAAAAGATTTAAGTACGCACTCACAGTCATTGACATGGCTTCAAGATACAAAGATGCGGAGCCATTAACACAAAAGAGTGCCTCTGCTGTTGCTGTCGCTATACAACTGATATACCAACGAGGCCCACTAACTTTCCCTCGCATGATTCAAGTCGATGATGGAAAAGAATTTAAAGGCCAAGTGAATCAATTATTGTTAAAACATAGAGTTACCATCAAAAGAGGCATTCCAGGAGTTCACAGATCACAGGCTTTAGTGAAAACTTTAACAAACAGTTAGCCGAAAGACTTTTTTCTTACCAGTATCACAGAGAGCTGATTGACAATTCTCGCAACACAGAATGGGTTAGAAGACTGCCCTCAGTTTTGCGCGCAATGAATAATGAAGAATTTAAAGGGTTAAAACCAGTACAAGCAATCAAAAGAAAAACAATAAATGTTGCTGAAGGAGAGTCTTCATCCGGCAAACTATTACCATTTGGATTGAAAGTAAGGTACCTTTATTTACGGGGAAGCAGAAGGGGACACTCGCATCAGGGCAACAGATCCAGTTTGGAGTGTTGATCCATATGAAATAAAAAGAATTGTAAAAAATGAATCCGCCGTGTATTATTTACGAGAAACTGACACAACAAAACAACCAGCTCCTCAAAGATCTTTTGTGAAAGAAGAACTGCAGATAATTCCGCCAGACACAGTTCCGCTTTAATTAATTTACGGTTCTCCAGTGCCCAATTGCATATGAAAACTCTGGATTAACAACACCCGTTTTGTGTTTGTTCTATCTAATGACTTCTTTGTTACAACTGTTGTGTTGATCTCATGTAGATTAGATCGCAGTTTTACGTTGTCATGATGAAAAGTCTTATTGCCAAACAATGCTTCTTTGTAGTTGTCATGTGATATGTTTGACTGCACAAACGCTGCGGGATATTCCCTTTGCTTTCTTAATGATTTCTTCCTGGCTCGAAATACTGTACATTTTTTACCTTAAACCAACAAACTCCTTGATCACCTTTCCAGATAATTCATCCTTCAATCTTTCCTAAACCTTCTTGTTAGTAATTGAATGCAAAGGCGAATCTTTAGGATAATCAGATGTATCATACCATCCTGCATGCCCTTAGCTACTTCGGTTTCCATGTCTTTATAGATGTCTTCAGTAGGGATATCTAAAACAAAACTATCTGTATCTGTGTAAAGCACTCTGGACTCAGGATAACGAGGGCTTAAAGTAGTCATAAAGAAACTCTAACATCAAAAGCTTTGATAATTCTAAACAGTAAACCCAATAAATACAGGTTTGTCCCAATTTGACTTTCTTTTTTTTCTCATTATGCCAAAAAGGTGATCATGAAATCTTCTGAAGTCCTGATAATTAGGATTTGAAGTCAGCTTAATTGCTTCGTTCTCTTTGGTGACCAATCTGCATCTTTGCGCTTGTGCGGATTCTCCATAGTCTTTCCGAAACAGCTGTTGTTCATCAACTTGAAAACAGTCTTTTTCTGAAGCATCTGTGGATTTAGTTCTGAGGTCAGTGTTCTTCATGAGTATGGTTTCATGAACTGTTCTTGATCAAAAGCATTATGCGATGAACAGCTGTCAACTTCAAACCATGTCTTAAATAAAATTGTAGAAGTCTGTTAATGACAGACATAATTTTTTTTGCCCCGAAGATTGGGCACAAGTTTAGGCGGCTCTCTTGGATTCATCTTTAGACTTTCTGCAGCTAATGGATAGTCATTATGCAGGTCATGGAGTGCCTGAGGATATTCTAAGTCAACTTCTAGAATGAAACCACGCTGTTGATCAGCGTTAAAACTGCCCAACCACTTTAATGCCTTTTGAATATTTTCGGATCGCCGCCTGCGTACATTTTAAAGTTGCGTAATGGAAGCGATTGCGCCATTGCCCAACCATACAGATTGTTTGCATCTAAATACATGAGATAGTTAGACCTTTTACTTGGATCATAGTCGTCCAAGTATTTGTTGTTTGCTTTACAGTAATGATGCGACGCCATACTAATTCCTCCACGCAATCCGTTTTCAATCATCTGAATCATTGGTAAATCTGACAATAAATCAATCTGTACTCCAGTAAACTTTAAGAAAGCGTCCCGCTCATCCCGGCGCAGAAATGTAATGCGCAGGATCCAGGCTATAATGTTTCATGCAGGTCTTTCTATAATTTTCAAAGACGTCCGCCAACAAACATACATCTGCCATTAAATAGGAGTCATGATAGTCTCCATCGTTTTACAATCTAACTTCTGCCACGCATCTTGAGCATGCTGGTAATCAGAATCACTGATGTCCTTTCCTCTAAGACTAAAAAGAACGCGCCTTTAGGCGGAAGTGTATCTTCGTCAAACCTTTCCCAACTGTTCATGTATTCATAAGGGTAAACACCCTTTCTAACAAGAGTTGAGTCAAAATATTCTTCCGTTATTGGGCAGGACTTTAAGGACATAGCCAGCGACTCTAATGAACCCATCATGTGTTGCATAGAGTCATAAAAATACATGTTATTTAAAGTGAAACACATGTACTTTTCTGATGACTGTGCAATGCATGCTACCCTGAAGGCGCTGGTTACTGCTTGCATTATAAGGTGAGAGTCATAACCTCGCAAGTTGTGAAAGAATACAGGCAGCTTCCATGTCTTTGGATCAAACTTTAGTTGAAGATTGCATTTACTGTGCGCTGCACCTCTAAACTTCCCACTAATGTGATCATGGTCTCTTACTGTGGGGTTTACACTCTTGGGCGTTAGCTCTAAACCGCAAATCCAACAATGCGTGGCTGAGCCATACTGTTGTTGGTCTTCAGGCGCCATTATGATTTCAGATAAGTTTAGATTATTAGAACAGGCGTTACGCACTTGCTGCATGCGTTTTAAGAATGTTTCTGCAGCATCTGGTCCTCTATATAATTCTGGTTCTGAATAAACGCCATCCGACCTAACAATAATGAAGGCAAATGAACAAATCTGATGATTACTCATTAAGACTGTTTTTCGAAGTTTTTGTGGTGCGGGCCCTTCATAAGGAACAATAAGCGACTCGAAGTCTGCGTAAACTACGTATGGACTTGTTTGCAGCCGTTTCCAGTTCTTAAAACTAACTTTAGATCCTGGCGGGGGCGTAATTAGTTCTGTATTACAGTCAACTGGGCCGATACAATGTTTCTTATTTTCGCTTGCGGCTTGAGCGGATGGAATTCTTGTTAAAACTTTTCTGCAGAATTCTTGTTTATGCCCATTCTTTGAAGCATGCTGCATTAGTTTACTCATTGTGCGTATTAATGTGTAATGCGGTAGCCCCGCTGGTGAAAACATCAGTAGTAAGTCAACATGATTTTTGTCTGGATTGCCTATTGTTGGACTGTTCTTGGACACTTTATCGGCACCAAATTTGTTTCCTCATCCCATGTGTAGATATTAACAGTTATTGGTTTGTTTTGTTCTTCAAACTGATCAATTTGATCTACACTAACGGAAAGGATATTCCGCTAAAGTTAAGATCATTGATGTAATCCCAATAGTTAGACACTCTCTCTGCGTTTTTGCCGACGTGATGCAGCCTTGCGAGAAACACACCACATGAAACATTTGTCGTCTGTATTCTTTAGTTTAAAAACTGCTCTTTTTGCAACTAATGCTGGAGGTAGTGGAATGTAAGACTTGCCTACAATCGGTGCATACTTAGACTGTTTTAATCTGATCTCTAGGACTTCGCCCTCTGACCAACCAGAGCCTCTCATTTTGGCTTCTTCAGCGGCCACATCAAACTGTGTAAGCAGTTGGTCTGCCCAACTGGGTGTTTAAGTCATTATGAGAAAGAATAGTCTGTTGTTTAGTTGAGACCCAGACTTCTAGATTTTCTTCATTTATTGTTATATAGTCGATTAAACAGCTAACATTACTTTAACCGGTGGGTCTATTGTTAGTTTGCCTGGAACTTGAGAAATAGCATGAACAACACTTGCCCGTACGTTTGTTGGGTCAATGACTTCTAAATCAATATCATTCAGTGCTCTTGATAAACGCTCTCTCCCCAAGCATTCCTTCAAACAATTCATCTGGGCCTTCATATATCTTAGCCATGTTGAGTTTCTTTTCTAACTCAAAATATTTATTTAAATTAAAAAAAAATTCTTAATCAGAATCAATATCGACGGTCTTTTGTGTTTGGACTCATAAACTAAAGTAAAAACGCCCTTTGGCGTTGTTAATGTGAGCTGTTTAGAACAGAGTTTAATGTTTCGTTTACTTTTTTTAAGCATTCCTTTTTTATCTGCTCGGCGTCTGGCTGTTGAGAAAAACTTGCCCTCGCCTTTCTTTGAAGATCAAACTTTTGTCTTTTGTAGTCATCAAAATCAGCCTGTAAAAAGATTAAATTCTTCATCCGTGATGTTTGAGTCAACAAGCGCTTTATTTATTGTCAGTTTGAACGAGCTAAGTTTAGCCGTTATTAGTTGAACCATAGCTGTGTGCTTTTGGAGTTTAGTTTTTAATTTTTTGCTAGCAGCACCTACAGCTAATGAACACACACCGAGAGCTAAAGACAAACCACCTAGAGGTAAAGCTGCGGGTGCGCTATGCCCGTTGCTAAAAGACCAACACTCGTTCCTGCTGATAGGGCGCTTATAGTCGATGCTCCAGTATTAACATAGGTAACAGCATTAAAGGCAGCAGAATACCTTCGTTTGGCTTTGCTGTATTTTGAAAGGTCTTGCTCTAGTTTTTGTTGCATTTGCGTAATGTTTGTTAATCTGAAGGTTTTTTATGCCGGGGGTTTCTACTATCTCTTCTATTGGCGACTCTGGCGCTGTAGGTACTTTTGGATAATGCTTAACAACATGCTTTTTTATAAAATAAAAATAATTTAGTAATGTATATCTTTTAGTCTGTTATCTTCAATATTCAGCTGCGCCCTCATATATTAAAAACAAATGTACATTAAGTGGTTTTATCGGCTTCTTCTTCTTTATCAATTTGAATGTTTATTACGTCTCTCACAGTTCTCCCGCTTCCATGCAACCGATTATCCTCTGTTGACCTTAGGTCAATCCATAAACCGTATTTTGTTGTTAAATAATCATCAAGTCTTACACTGTGAAGGTGTAGATCTTTAGCCACAAGGTCAACTGTTGGATTTCTACACCTCCCACCTCCAAACAGTTTTCTTATTTCATCAAAATGCTGATAAGGTTTAAGCCCGCTAGCATAGATTTGGTTAGGACTGCCCTCAATCGAACATTGTACTTTCGTTTTTTTTGGATTAAAAAACTTTTCACTTCCTCTTTTGAATGGTTCTTCATCTTCACACAGCAATAAAATACCTTTAAGCGATCTTGCTGCGACACTAAAACTAAAATTCCATATAGTGTCTGCCCTGCTTCTAGGATATGTTGTATGATGAATCGCTCTTTCGTAATATATTGCTAATTTTGACTGATATTGTTGCTCAATCAGCCTTGCTAAATTAGGGTTGCTAACAACGTCAAACTCTAACGAGATGTCAGAAATGCTGTACTTTGCTTCGGTGTCTGATGATTTGATAACCCGTTTGTATTCATTAAAGTATTAAT
>CM031623.1:60158633-60225995 GCA_018398815.1 Conus ventricosus | reverse complement strand
AATTAAAAAATTTTTTTTAAAAACAAACAAACCCCCCCCTTTTTTTAAATTAAAAATAAATAACTTTAAAATTTTCCCCCTTTTAAAAACAAATTTTTATTTTCCTCAAAAAAAACCTGAAAAAATTAAAATTTGGGGCCCCGTTTTTTTATTTTTTTTAAAAAAATTTTAAAATTTTTTAAATTTTCCCCATTTTTTTTAAAAAACCATTTTCAAAATTTTTTTTTCCCAAAAATTAAAAAAATTTCCTTAAAACCCTTTTTTAAATTTTTTAAAAAACCCCCAAATCCCCCTTTTTTAAATTTATTTCTTGCTTTTTTTCCTTTAATTTTCCCCTTTTTTTTTTGGGTTTCTTTAAATTCAAAACCTGTTTTAAAAATTTTTCCATTTTTTTGTCATAAAAAACCCCCCCCTTTTTTTTTCTTTTTTTTTTTTTCCCAAACCCCCCTTTCTTTTTAACCTTAACTTCGGGTTAATTTTTTTTGGGGGGGCCCCCAATTTTAAAAATTTTTACAACCCTTTTATTAAAAAAAAAAACCCCCCTATTTTTTCCCCCTTTTTTAAAAAAAAAATTTTTTTTTTTAAAACACCTTTTAAACCCCCCCGTTAAACAAACCCAAAACCCGAAGAAAAAAAAATCTCTTTTTTTTATTTTTTTAATTTACTTAATTTTAAACCCCTGCTTTTTTCATAAATTTTTTAAAATTTCTATTTTAAATCTTTAAAATTTTCCCCCCCAAAAAAAAAAAAAATTTTTTTTTAAAAACCCATTTTAAATTCCCCCAAAATTTAAAAAATTTTTTTAAAAAATTTTTAAACTGGGCCCCTTTAAATTTTTTATTCATTTTTTTTTTTTTTAAAAATTTAAACCTTTTTTAAATCCTTTTTTTTAATTCTTTTAAAATCATTTTTTTAATTGAAAAATTTTTTTCCCTTTTTTTTTCTCCATTTTTTAAAAAACCCTAATCCCTTTGATTTTTTTATTTTTTTTTCCCTTTTCTGGGGGGGTCTTTCATTTTAAATTTCCTAAATTTTTGGGGTTAATCTTGTACCCCTTTTTTTTTTTGTTTTTTTAAAAAAAATTTGGGATGGAATGGCATTGGTGGCAGGGGGTAGTGACATGTCCCAAGTTTTTCTAAGGCAGTGGGTTTGGCTGGAGGCATTACGGCGCGGGGTGGTAGTGGGCTCATCTCGGATGGGGCTGGGGGTGGTGTCATATGTTCGGTGCTGGGGCGGTGGGGGGGGGTCAGTGTCTGGCTCAGTGCTATCTGTGTGTGTGGTGTGTGGGTTGTGTGACATCTCTCTGTCTATATCTCGTGTGTGTGTGTTGTGTCAAAGTCTGTATTCTCTCGATATCTCTGGAATGGGGTGGGTTGTACTACCTCTCTTGTGTCTAGAGTGTTTGTTCGAGTCTTACTATGAGTATTTGTGTGTTGCAGCACTCTCTATGGCCTGTGTGTCTATCATCAACGCTGTCAGGGTTTACATAAGGGGGTTGGCTGAGTGGTTTGAATCTGTTGACATTCTTCTCCTTGGCGAGGGGCGGGGGGATGTGAGTATTGTGTGGGTCTGTGTGTATGTATATGTGTCTGTATTCTGTCTATGTACTCGTGAGTATATGTGTGAATGGTGTGTGTGTGTGTGTGTTATGTGATGTATAGTATGTCTGTGAGTCTCACTGAGTTATGTTTGAGTCTCACCTCTGTCTCTCTCTGTGTATGCGAGTATGTTGTATCTCTACTGTCTGTCTGTCTCTCATCAACTTGTGTTACTATCACTACTGTCATGTATCAGGTCTACTGTGGCTTGCTATCATGGACTATGTGGTATGGAGGGGGATGGGGCGGTGTTGCGTTGAGTAGCACTGACTGCACATGGTGTTGTGAACGGGAGCCACAGCATAGGAGGTTGCTGGTGGTGGGATGGTCCTTTTGATGGACAGTGGACCCACACTGGCATGAACTATGGGGGTGAAACGACCTCTTGTCAGTATGGCAGGGGCCTGTTGGCCTGGCCAGGACGTGGTGTGGTATGGATCTGTCCCGATGATCGCTACCGTGTAGGCCTTCTTCTGGTTTTTTGATATTTATCTTTCAATTCATGCATATGTTACAGTGTCCCTGTCTTGCTTCACTCTGAGTATACAATTGCATTGGTTCATGAATATGAATCTCTTTGCGATGGTTATCTGTTCTATTGTCACAACAATCATATGTCGTACTCATTCAGGTAGTCATTTTTCTTTACCTTATATTGAAAAACACCTTCAGAGTTATATTCATGAGCGTGTCCTTATTTTTCTCTTTAATTCGTTTCCTATTACCTTTTCAAACCTTCTCTAATGATTTAGGTAGTCACCACACATTTTCATGTGTTATGCCACGAAGACTCATATATTCTTATATTTATTCATATCATTCACATAATATGCATATTAGAATTCACATACAAAAAACAGTTTATATTCAAACTAATAAATCCACAGAAGCAAAACCAAGTCTCTTTTCTTTGTCTTATAATTGTTGTTTCTCTGTTTGTTATGCCATAAAAAATAGTATACATTGCTAGGTCTCGTGTCTTTCACATATTTTCATTGTGTATATAGGTTGCTTAGTGTATTTGTATCCTTATTTCTATAATGCTTATAAATATATTTCGCCTTAATTGTCCTCTATTACATGGACATATCTTAAAAATGTGTAAATCATTTTCTTCTGTTGGACCAAATAGGACATAGTTTTGGTGTAAATTGCTCCTGGTACTAGGTGTACTTTTTGTTTTTTGTGTTTTAATTCGTTTTACCACTTAAAAAGTGTATGGTTAGTGCTTTTCTATAATTTCGCTTTCTGTGATGTCATAAAAATTATTTTTCAGTATTGATGCACGGATTAGGAAAGAGCGGTATGGTATTAAAAACGTTCGCTATTTTCTATTTTATCATGCCTGTTCGGCGACCCTTTATGACATTCAATCATTCTTTTGTATTAATACTGAAAATAAATCTGTTCTCTTCTCCTACCCCTTCCGTTTAGCCATACTTCTGAAAAAGCCTTGTGAATCTATCTATTTTGTCTTTAAACAGTGTTTTTTTTTTTTCTAATGCCCTATTTTGAGCCCCCTCCCTCCCCCCCCTATTTATTTCAGTCTTTTCTTTCTTATGCTGTTTTGGGGAGTCTGTTTACTGGTGTCCATTTGTTATAATCCTTATAACCAATACCTAATTGCCCTTATTGTGTCTATCTAGCAGTATTGGGTATCTACCCAACGTCCATATATTAAAATTATTTGGGGTTTTCTTGCCCACCCCCAGATATTTTTTACAGGGCGAAACATAGTGTATATTTCTATTGCGTTGTATTCTAGTTTGACCCCATGCTTCTGCTGATATTAATAAGAGTAAGGGTTTTACTTGATGTGTCAACTGTTTTAAAGTAAATAGCCAGTATCTATTTGTCCTAATCTATTACATATGTTTTCCATATATTTCCATTTTTTGCACTTTAGCTCTACCTGCATAGTCAGAAAGTGAACTGGTTTTTTACTGAATGTTGGTTGTCAAGGTGAAACCTTAAGTACTTATAACTGTTTTACTACTTCGAGTAGTTCTTGGTCTTATGTAGTACCATTTCTCCTTTTTGCCTAAGTTAGCCCCCTTTCCTAAAAACCCATTATTTTTGTTTTTTTGTAGGATTTGACTGTTAACCTATGGGAATCCGGGCTTGTTTGTAGGGTTTCTTTTATTGATTTTGTAAACCTGCTGGTGATAATGATACATCAGGGCTATGTCTTCTGCAAATCGCGTGTGTAAAATTTCTTCTGCACCAGGTTGAAATTGTTAACCATGTCGGCCTTTTTCTTGTGTTCTTTTCGCCACTTCTGTTATTAATAGAGATATAAGATCAGGGGGACAACAAACAACCTTGTTTCACTCCTGCTGGGGCTTCGGAACTATTCTGTTAGTTTCGTTCCATATACTAACCAAGCTTGTACTGTTTGTATATACCTTTTTTACATTGTTTGTGCCATTTTTGTAGATACTTTGTGTTTCTGTTAGTATTTTCCATAGTTTGTCTATATTTACAGTAGCAAATGCTTTCTGATATTCTATGATGGCTACTAAAAATTACTTCTTCGTCTGCCTATAGCAGGGCAAATTTGTTATCATAGTTGTTTAATGTGAAATTTGTGGGTCTAATGTCTTGAATATCCCTTCTTAAATCATGCCTTGTACCTTACTAATTTTGTTCTTGTTTTTTCTGCCCGGATTGTTATAAAGTCTTTTGTTGATTTATTGCTGTAAAAACTTTTACTTATAATGCATATCAGGAATTCCCCTCTATTATTTTCCTGGATTTTGGGTTTATCGCCTTTTATGGTTGAGAGTGGTTACAATTAACTGCCACGTGACCATTCTACTGGGGAAGTAACTTTCTTGGAACAGTTTGTTTCAAAAATATAACTTAGTTAGATATGGTATTATTTTCTGCTATGTTTTTATAATTCTGGGGGGATTTCATGTCTATTCCTGGGGATTTTCCTGATTTTTCAGTTTGTTTATTGCTAAAACTACTTTCTTGTTCTGTTATTTCCCATCTAATCATGTACTTATAATTCTTTCTTCCATATTCACTTGCTCTTCTCTTACAATAGCTCCTATATGGGGGGTCTTATAGGCTTTCATTGGTTCTTTCCATTGTTACACGATGTAATAACTGGTAATTTATTGTTCTTTCTTTCTATGTGTTTTATGGTTATCCTCCAGTATTTCTGGCTATCCTTCTGATTTTGCTAAGTTGTATCAAATATCTGTTGCCCTGTATTTTTTTTTTTTTTGTTTTTTTTTCTTTCCTCTATCTTTTTTTGATAAAAAGTTCGTTTGTTATTATATATTACCTTTTTTTCTTTATATTTAATAGGGTTTTTCTTTTTATCTATTAATTTGTCTACACAGTGCTTGTCTTGTTTCTTTCTTTTCCCATCTTACTTAACTTTATCATACCACCATTTGTAGCTTGATAGTCCCTCCTGAAAGCTGGATATTTTGCTCTACATTTCTCAGCATTCTTTAGTAATTGATTAAATTTATCTATTCTTTGTGCTATCTATGTATTGATCAATTTCCTCCTTAATTTGTTTCTAATGTTGCTTGTGCTCTTTCGATTCCATGAAACACATTTTTTGTTGTCTTGTACTTTGGCTGAGTCCCATTTTATGTTCTGGTAATTGTTTATTTTGATGGTCTTTTCTGAATATCCTGCACTGTACTCAGAAGCTCCTTTCTAATTGACTTTATGATGAGACTCTATTCTTTCTATCCACTAAAAACTGCTGTCAACATTATCGAATATTTCTATGGTGCATAACATAGATAATCTATTGCTCTACTTCCCCTTTCGAGAAGATTGTGAATGAACTGTCAAAGTTTTTCAATATTTAAGCCATTAAGGGCGAGTTAAATTAAAACTTGCGCAAAGTTCGATGATGCCTCTATTTTTCCGAAATTCATTGATTAGATGTTATCCTTGACTTGGTGCCATACACATTCTGTTCTCTGTCGAATTTATCATTTTCTTCCTCATATATTTTAATTCCCCATTACCCATTACGAGCATTTTTTTTATGTATCCTCCTTTGTTTATTATATATTATTTCTTCCATTGTTCCCATATTTGTGTACAAATAGAAGGGTCGTTCTTTTCTTGTGACTACAATCATAATCCTTGTCTGCATAATAACGGCTATCAACCGGATGTACATAACACACCAAGAAATATATACATCTCTGTCGCATTGTAACAAATTTTTTTGTAGCTTCAACACATAATACATTTTCTATATTAGTATTGATCAACGGGAATGTACCCAGATAACTCCGGCCTGATCAGCATTAACAATCCGCCAGAAGGTCTGCCCATTTAGTTTATTTTCTGGCTGGCAATAAAGATGTAGAAAATTCCTGGAACTTTGTCTCAAAATCAAAATGTTTTAGAGTGAGAATGTCTCAGATAAACAACAGATGTCAAAAGCAGTTATAAATTCAAAAAAATCAGATCGACAATTTCTCCAGCAGACCTTCGACAATTCCAACACATGAAGGGAGATTTCTTATTCTTATCTCTACTTCATTATCACTTTGTATTTGTGAATGGCCTTGGCTTCCCTATTTTTTGTCTTTTTTGCCCCTTCCTGTGTGTGTTAGCTTGAGTGTTCTGTACTTGTTTATTGCCCATCATTTTGTATTGCTTGCGTTGGATCCTAGGTGTGCTTGCTTGCTGTGCGTGTTTCATTTTGCCCATTGACCCCTATTTGGCCTAGCCCTTTATTTCTTCTTCTGGTTCGTCACTCATATCTGACACCCTTTCTTTGTCTAACCCACTCTATCTTTCATCCCACTGCATCTCTTCCCCATCCCCCTCCCATCAACCTTTTTTCTCATCTGTGTTTCTTCTTCCGTTCCTGCTCTTCGTCTGAAAGAGACCCCCCAATTCCGCAACAATTCTCATTTTCATTTCCTTACCAACTGCAATGTCAGGCTCACTTCCGCTCTCTCCTTCACCTCCATCGTTTCTTCTTTCTGCTTCTTTCTGCAGATTTTCTCGTTCTCTGCATCCATTTCCTTGCGGTTTCCCCACTCTCCCGCTCACTCTTCATGGTGCTTTCTCTTCCCCGTCTTTCTCTTCCATTATTTCCCTCCATCTCTTTGCTCTCTCTCTTACACTCTGTCTGTCTCTCTCACCCATATTCCCTCTCCCTACCGGCCTCATCCCATGTCGTCCCTTCTCATCCTCTGCTCTCTCCCGTCTCCATCATTGTCCCAGTCCTGCTCTCGTTTTCTTCATACCCCACCCCTCGGTTGTCTCTCGGTCTGGTTCCCAGTCTCTCGTTCGTCCTTCCAACCCTTGGGTGGTTCCTGGAGTGTACTCTACCTCCTGTCTTCTCTGCTGCAGTCTGGATAGCCTCCTATCGGGCACAAAAGATGTTCTGGGTTGTCCTTTGTCGTACACCTTTCACCCTGTAAATGTACCCCAGTCTTTGCTTCTTCTCTCCGACTTGTTCAAAGCAGCGTCTGCCTCCTTGTTCTGTCTTGGCCACCCTAATTCCATTTCCTCTCATCCCCTCTCTAGCTTCGGTGTTCTGCTTATCGGATGTATCTTTTCCACCTCACTGTTTTACTATTAGGGGTCGCGGATTGTGGCTAGCAGTATTGTGCCTTCCAGTCTATGGGCCTCTCTACAATAACGTCTTCAGCCACTCCTATCTGGAACATATATGTTTGGCAGTAGCTCTTTCACTAGTTTTTCACAGTCCTTACCTATGGTTCCTTTTATACAAATAGCTTCACATTGTTCTCCTGGAAAAACTTTCTGCCTAATCAGTTCATCCGTCAATGCTTCCAGTTTTTATCCCACGTGTGCTCCAGTTTTCTTCCTAACTGTTCTACTGCTGCTCTATATTTCACTCTGTGTGTTCCTTTTGTTTCTGCAGTTCTTTGTGTAGTTGATGTAGCGTATCTGCCTTTTGTGTTTGGTTTTTGATCCATTCTGTGTTTCGTGTCTGACTGGGTGCTGAGGTGAATCGGAGAGCGCAGTCTGAGTGTCTGTGATGTTCCTTATAGATACGAGTATCTGTTGCCATTTGGTAGATTCCTATTTGTGATGTGGGTTCTAAGTTTCGTTGTATCTTCTGAGCCTCTTCTTCTATCTTCTCATTGATGTTGCTGCTACTCGGGCTAGAATTCGGTCCGGCGATTCCGATTCTACATCATTTGCTCAGCAGTTAATCTTTTCCGTAGATATGTGAGGTGCACCGTTCAACAAGATGTCCCCATGGACACTCGTAAGCACACTTGGACTGCCCTTTCTTACACTTGCGTTGTTGTTAGCCGCGTAGCAGTGTGTGTTTACGTCAATCCATGACGTCATCATTATCGTGCGTGGTACAGAAAATCGAACGCGTTCGCGGTACAGAGGGGACTGTTTTCTCATTGTCGACGCTTGGGACTGCTTACCGGCCAAACGCGACAAATAGTCATCTCCAATGCACATCTTCATCAGCGCAAAATAGCACAGTCCATGCTCCCAACAAGAATCTCCCTCACCCAGCACTTTTCGATCGGTTCGCCATTTTCTCTGCTTTTTTTCAGTTTTGTGACCCACCAATGTGGCCTATCCTGGCTCTCCACTCGGCCCCAGTTCCAACCCTTCTTGTCCTAATTCACTTTTACTTATATTGGCTGTCTGCTTCCAGTACTGAACAACTGATTAGGACACTTTCCACAAGTAGAAACTCTGATTTCATCGAGACCTCAATCACACTTTGCTTTCTTTCCGCATCTTGTTGCGCACCCCCCGACGGGGGAGAGCGAGAGACGTGAGAGAGAGAGATGAGTGAGAGAGAGAGATGAGAGAGAGAGAGAGAGAGAGAGGAGAGAGGAGCGAGAGAGAGAGAGAGAGAGTATGGTTATATAGGGGTTAGTATATTGATGGAAATGACTTTAATTAATGCGCAGACTGTTATCGATGCATTTTTGCCGCTTTTGTAAATGTTCTGTTTTGTGTGTGTGTTGTGTGGTGAGTGTGTGTGTGTGTGTGTGTGTGTGTGTGTGTGTGTGTGTGGTGTGTGTGTGGTTGTGTGTGTGTGTGTGTGTGTTTGTGTGTGTGTGTGTGTGTGCGTTGCCCCCCCCCCCCCAGTGCGTGCGTAGTGTGCATGTGGGGTGTGTATGTATGTTGTGTGTGGTGTGTGTTGTGGTGTGTGTTGTGTGTGTGTGTGTGTGTGTGTATGTGTGTGTTGTGTTGTGTGTGTGGTGTTTCTATCATCTGCCCAAATCCTATGGAAACTCCCTGGAATGGGAACCTTCAGAGATCTTCCGTTCTCTGGATTAGGAAGTTGGGCAGTTGGTTGACTGCAGAGTAAACCCTTGGCTTTTCGACGTGATGTCAAACTGCAGAGATGCATGCAAACGGCTCCTGTCAAAGCACAACTGAGCATGTACAGCTGTGGAGGATCAAACTGAATCCTCCACTTCAGGCCTGAGGAATAGTGATTCTTCTGACATATAAAATGGTATTGTCGAATGTGTATGTGACCCAGACACAGACATTTGTTCTGTACAGTTGATAGATGACATTATATTAGGATCCTCTCTACAAGAGAACAGAAAATCGTTTTTAGATGATCCTACTAAGGCTTGATATTCAATGAGGTTCTAACCAAAATGAGCATGAAAAGCAGCAGATGTTCAGGCTGTCCTCCATCGTCGTCGCCTGAATCATGCAATCTCTTCACAGACGGTAAAACTTGCAATACTTCATTGGGGAAATTATGATCTGTGTTCCCAAGACGAAAACAAACATTGAAAACAAACAAAAAAACAAGCGATAGGAGATTTTGTCTTATGAATCTCAGGTCATATTTCACCACGGGCAAAACATATATTGAAATAGCCTCAGACAACCCCTTGAGAGGCAGAGGCAATGCTAAGACTGGATTTTAAAACTTGAATAAAAATCCAGAAAACCAACAGCCTAGTTCCAATTGGCATTGATTTCAAACCATCGGATCGTCCCTTGTGCTGATTGGATAATTTACTAAATGTAAATGTTACACATTTGTGGAAGTATTAGTATAGCAGTTTCTATTTTCTGGTCACAGGAGAAAGCAAACTCCCGGAGCATTGCAGTCTTTCTGTGCTGTCTTCTCTGTACTAAGTATTATGACACAAAATATGTGTTCGGGCTGTTACGTTATGTTCTCTTATACACTATTTAGAAACAATGTTTACTCCAAGCTCAATTTCTACCTGCATGTATTGTTTATTGAAAGAGACTGTTTAATATAGTATGAGGTTCAGTCAAAGCAACGCTGTCCTAACGTACCCATGTGCCATCATTGCATCAGTTGCTCGGTAGTGAGCAAAGCCAGAAACGGCAAAGACACTATCAATGTTTGTATAAAGCTCGTATGCACACAGGCAAAATTCACGGTATGATTTCCAAAAGTTTCCTGTCAGTTTGAAAATACAGAAAATTCCAGTCACGCCAACCGCCAACAGCGTTTAACAGCTGTACTTATATAGTCAGTGCATCAGCATTAATGCTACTTGGGAGGACTCATTTCCCTTGACAAGGTGCTGAGGAATCGTAATAAATGCCAATGCCCTCAACAGTTTCGGGCGGAAGTTGACCCAGATTTATTGGCATTTATACGTTCTCTGACAAGTAAGACTTCAAACTATGTTTTTCCTAAACTTTTTCGCGCTTACAGGCATTTTTATACCATCATTTTTGCGGAGGACAGTCACCAAACTAAAAACTTGGCTGAGACATGTGCGAACAACCTCATTAGAGGGCTTGGGGTTTGTGGCAGGCAGTCCCTGGGACGGATCCTATTGGCTGTAATTATGGGCCATAAGGTAGGGCTGGCGTCACCTGTCCGCTGTGGCGAAGGTTGCTTGTGTGGGATATTTTCATTTAGACACGGAGCCAATAGACATTAAGTGTTTCTGCGTTTCACAAAAATACGTTGCGCACACACACACACACACACATACACACACCAACACACACACGACACACGTTCTTCTTTCTTTTCTCTCAATTTATTTGTCATAAAATCGCACACTTCTTCTGACTAATTTTTACCTACAAAACTTTGTACACAGACAGGCAGAACGGGGCCTAAAACCTTATCCTTAATTGACGGCTCGCGGCAGTTTGCAACCAGTGCGCTAGCCTGCGCTTGTGTTGTAAACCGAAAGCACCACTCGGACGGGGTTGCACCACATTGCATCAGAAAATGATTTGGAAAAATTCTAGATTGCCACGTCGACACAACCGCATTCGAGGCTGTCGTGACACGAACAGGGTTTGGCCATTGTTTCTCGGATCAAGAAGGTTGTTGTGTTGACTGCGCTCTGGTGTGGCCTCTTGTGTTTTAATTGTGTTTATTTTAAAATTGGCTTAAATCGGTAATGAAGGCAGGTTGGTGATATTTGAGAACTATATGTTTTTACTTTCTTTATACGCATGTTAGAGTATTTGTTGAAAGAATTAGGCGAAGCATGTGTGAAACCGGAGAGAGAGATTGTTTTTCTAGAAAAGTAAAAGTGAACTAACTGCTTTGGAAAATGAATCGCCTATCTTTAAAGGTTTGTGCGTTTAGGAAATGAAACAAGATTTTAGCAGTTTGAATAGTGTTTGGCTATCGATGAGATGGGTCCTTATCTAAAAATGGCCGCTGCATTGTTGAAAAGTTGGCCGCGAAGCAAACAACCATCACCGTTGGATTGTTGGGAGCTGGCTTGAGACGCTAAGCCTTTTTTAAAAAACATTTGGCGGTTCATTTCTTAAGGCGGAGGTACACTCGGATGATTCGTATGCTAAAAAACTTATATTGAAACATTTTTGGCTGTTCCTCCCAAGTAAAATTGTTCCCCAGTTTGTATCAGACTTGATTGATTGTTATCTACAGATTTCAGTGTTCATGTAGCAAGCTGATCTGTGTATAAGATGTGATATACTTTTCTTCTTTTTAATTCTTAACCAGTTCATCTGCCTCAATGTGTGCTTCTTATGCAACTCTGATGGCCGATTTTCGAATGTTCTGGCAAAAAACTAAATAGGCTAGGCAGACCTTAGTACATTACAGTATGGAGAGGAGTGTGTGTAGCCGGCACTATCTTCATATAAAAATGCTTCTAAAATACAATGACGGGTGTATCTAACTACTGGCGTTCCCTGAGCCCGGTATGAGAACAAGAGGGAAGGGTTGTGGTATAAACTTTTTTGTGTGTGTGTAGGAAAGTATTATGATAAACTCTTTGTGTCGGGAGGCGGCCTGTGGTTGACGTCAGCCTTGCTATAAATAGCCGTTTATACATGAACAGGATATTTTTAGCAGCCAAGAGGACTGTGGGACCGTCAGCTTGCTATAAATAGCGTTTATCATGAAAGTTATATTTAGCAGCAAGAGACCTGTGGTGAAGTCAGCCTTGCTATAAATAGCCGTTTATACATGAAACGGGCTGACCTACAAAGCGCAGCAGCACCTGCAAGCTCAGCGGCAACTGTTTAGTCCACCAAAGCAAAGAAGTGGTCCTAGTGTTCTACTTTTGTTTGTTTGTTGGTGTTTGTGTGTATTGGCCTACCCCACGCACGCAGTCCCTCCACCCCACCCCTGGAATTTTTAAATGTGTGTTTTGTTGTTTGTTTTTATTCCCCCCCATTTTTCCCCCCCCCCCCCTCCCCATTTGTGTTTGTTGTTTGTTTTGTCCCTACCCACGCATGCACACCCCTACCCCACTCCACCCCACCCGCCCCACCCCCACCCACGCATGCACACACTCAAGTTCCTTCTATGTTTTTTACTTAGTTACCCTATGTAAGTTCTTTCTCAAGTTGTCTTTAAGTCATCCTTTAGTTATCCAAAGTTATTACTTAAGTTACTTCTACGTTTTTAATTAAGTTCGCCCAGGTTATTAAATAAGTTCTTGATCAAGTTCTTAATAAGTTCTTGATCAAGTTCTTGATAAGTTCGTGATTAAGTCATCTCTAAGTACACCAAGTTCTTTATGTAATTATCTTATAATTATCAAAAAAATTACAATCTAGGTTTTTATCTTAAATAGTTAAATGCCTTATATAGTACACACACGCCTCAAAAAACTGTCATCGTTGAGAATATGAATGTCTTGCTCCAGCGTTTCTCTGCATTGTTCTTAATGAAGTTTTTTACATCCGAAGCACCGCATTGGGATTACAATTTGGTCTATGGAAAGTCTTTTTAGACTCCATGTTCTTTATGTTATTGAACTTTATCATTTTATAATACGCCATGATCTGTTCTATTAAAAAATTTTAAAATTATAGTTCTTAAAATATTATTCCATTGAAATGGATCAAAATTGATTTTTGTTGTTGACGGTTCTGGCGTTGCAGTTGTTCTTTTTTTGTATTTTGTGGTTCAGATTTTTTTAATTTAATTTGTTTTGGCTGCCATTCTTTTATAGTTTATATAACAGTAATAACCGCCCCAGCAGCAGCAGCAATGGCGCCAAAATGGCAACAGTTTTTAAGTTTACAATATTCCATGATGACTTGGTCTGCTGTAGGTCTTGTATCACATGGGAATTTTTTTATAGCGGGCATTGATTTCATCTTGTTCTGGCGCTGGCGGTGTTATGTTTTTCATGATGAGTTATTTTCTGCCAACATTAATTTTTTTTGTCTGTTCCCACTCTGCTAATTTTTTTCAGGCTTTTACACGCCCAGGATGAGGTTGCTTTTCACCGGCCCCCACCTGATTCAGTGTTTTCTGATTTGCTGATTTTCTGGCTTGGTTACTTTCTCACCTGATTCAATGTTCCTGAATTCTGGTTCTGTGATTTTCAGCTCGTTCATTTTGAAGGGAAACAAAATCTATATGATTAAAAGTTATTAATCCCATGATTAATGGCGATAACAATGTTCCAAATCTGTAGTATAGATCACCAACCTAGTGGGACTCTAATGTCTTTGGTAAAACGGGATCTTTGCTGTTAAATCATACGTAAGATCTTGTTCGAATCATTGGGGCAAATCTACGTGATAGGTTTGTGTAACAAACTAAGAACGTTTGCCCCACATTTTCTCCATTCTAGAACCCAGCTGCGCTTCATACCTGTTATGATACTTTAAAATGTCTTGCGGCGGACATCTGTTTGAAATTGTTCTCAATGGGATCAGTTCCGGGGAACTGTTTTGTTTTTCCACACGCTGCCAAGAATACAACCTCTCCTTTTGGGGCATAAACAGCTTGGCCATCAACTTGGTTCATTAATAAGTTCGGGAAGCCTTGTAGCTGTAGTTGATCATCACTGTTCTTGTTTTAATATTAAAATTATAAGTATTTTATTTTAAAAAATGAGATACCCGAAAAAAACTATTGCAACCTTGTATACCCATTCTGCCGTTATTGGTAGGCCTAAGTGAGGATACTCAATGTTGTAAAATGCCTGTTAAAAATTAAAAACCACAGATCGTGGCAAACTTGTACTTTCTGAGGATTCAGCAAAGCTGATTTGCTATCAGTGCAGCTTCGTTTGCCACGAAAGATTTTCTAGTCAAGCATGGAATAATTCCAGACATATAAATATGTAAATAAAAAATACATTTATAAAAAATGGCTTCATTTCGTAATGATGATAGGTGGCGCTGTGGTGAATGGCTTGCTTTAGCGGAATAGTAATTTCGCTTTTAGAATAATGCGGATGAGGCCGAGGAGATAAAAGACATAACAAGAGCTTTGGAGCAATAGCAGCTGCACAGGACGCCTAGGAAAAGGCTGAGACTTGAGCAGTTAGATTGTATTAATACACACTGAAAAAAACAGGGGCATGCAGCTTCATATTTAAGATGTTGATCAAGCAATTAAAACAATTTTATCTAGTAACAGGCAATATAACGATGGTCCAGACATTGCCCCACCAAAATTCAGTGATTTTATCAACCATCAGAAAAACAAAAGATGCAATGAAATCGCGTTTATTGCCTTGTATGACCGTCGTTGTATTTTGTTGCGCATAATATTGTGAATAAAAAAATGAACAAAAATCTATTATTCGCCAAAGAATATTGAAGGGTATCGCTGCCATCAATCAAAAGCTAAGCAAGCGGCAGGAGGCAGTGAACAAACAGCAAAGGAATGGTTATCTAAACAAGCAATTTGGCAAATTTTTTTACCTGCCCCCTAGGACGAATACAGAGACCACACTTTGTTAATACAACTCCCCAAAACGAAACCTTCAAATCGGATCTTCTCATATTTACCCTCTGATACGATTAGACGAAAAAGATTTAAGTACGCACTCACAGTCATTGACATGGCTTCAAGTTACAAGATGCGGAAGCCATTAACACAAAAGGAGTGCCTCGGCTGTTTGCTGTCGCTATACAATGATATACCAACGAGGCACACTAACTTTTCCCTCGCATGATTCAAGTCGATGATGGAAAAGATATTTTAAAGGCCAAGTGAATCATTATTGTTAAAACATAGAGTTACCATCAAAAGAGGCATTCAGGAGTTCACAGATCACATGGCTTTAGTGAAAACTTTAAAAAACAGTTAGCGAAAGACATTTTTTCTTACCGTATCACAGAGAGCTGATTGACAATTCTCGCAAACGAAAGTGTGTCATTTTCCCCCACCCCCCCCCCCCCCCCATCCCCCCCCCCCCCCCCCCATTTAGGTTAGAAGTACTGCCCTCAGGTTTTGCGCGCAATGAATAATGAAAGAATTTAAAGGGTTAAACCAGTACAAGCAAATCAAAAGAAAAACAATAAATGTTGCTGAAGGAGAGTCTTCATTCCGGCAAAACTTTTACCATTTGGATTGAGAGTAAGGTAACCTTTATTTAACGGGGGAAGCAGAAGGGGACACTCGCATAGGGCAACAGATCCAGTTTGAGTGTTGATCCATATGAAATAAAAAGAATTGTAAAAATGAATCCGCCCTCGGGTAGTTCTTTACGAGAAACTGACAAACTGTACAACCACGTCTCCTCAAAGATCTTTTTGGAAAGAAGAACTGCAGATAATTCCGCCAGACACGTTTCGCAGATAGGTTTCCTCACGGTTCCCTCATTGCCCAATTGCATATGAAAACTCTGGATTATTAATCAATCACCCGTTTTGTGTTGGTTCTATCTAATGACTTCATTTGTTACACACTGTTGTGTTGATCTTCATGTGAGATTAGTTCGCAGTTTTTACGTTGTCATGATGAAAAGTCTTACTTGCCAAACAAGCTTCTTTGTAGTTGTCATGTGATATGTTTGACTGCACAACGCTGCGGGATATTCCCTTGTGCTTTCTTAATGATTTTTCCTTGGCTCGAAATACTGTACATTTTTTACCTTAAACCTACAAACTCCTTGATCACATTTCCAGTTAATATCATCCTTCATCTTTCCTAAACCCGTCTGGTTTAGTAATTGAGCAAAGGCAGAATCTTTAGGATATCATCAGTGGTTATCATACCATCCTGATGCCCTTAAGCTACTTCGGTTTCCATGTCTTTATAGATGTCTTCAGTAGGATATCTTATAACAAAACTATCTGTTTCTGTGTAAAGCACTCTGGACTCAGGATACGAGGCTTAAAGTAGTCATAAAGACTCTAACATCAAAAGCTTTGATAATTTCTAAACTGTAAACCCATAAATACAGGTTTGTCCAAATTGGACTTTTCTTTTTTGTCATCATTATGACAAAAAGGTGTTCATGAAATTTCTGAAGTCTGATAATTAGGATTTGAAGTAGCTTTAAAATGCTTCGTTCTCTTTGGGTGACCATTGACTCTTTGCGCTTATGTGCGGATTCTCCATTAGTCTTTCGAACAGATAACAACAAAAAAAACTGTTGTTCATCAACTTGAAAACGTCTTTTTTGAAGCATCTGTGGATTGTAGTTCTGAGGTCAGTGTTCTTCATGTTGTATGGTTATTTCATGAACTGTTCTTGATCAAAACTATTATGCGATGACAGCTGTCAACTTCAAACATGTCTTAAATAAAATTGATAGAAGTCTGTAATGACAGACATAATTTTTTTTGCCCCGAAGATTGGGCACAAGTTTAGGCGGCTCTCTTGGATTCGTCTGTAGACTTTCTGCAGACTAATGGTAGTCATTATGTAGGTCATGGAGGTGCCTGAGGATATTCTAAGTCAACTTCTAGAATGAAACCACGCTGTTGATAGCGTGAAATGCCCAACCACTTTAATGCCTTTTGAATTTTATTCGGATCGCCGCCTGCGTACAGTTTAAAGTTTGCGTAATGGAAGGATTGCGCATTGCCAACCTTACAGATTGTTTGCATCTAAATTACATGAGATAGTTATTAGGACCTTTTACTTGGATCATAGTCGTCCAAGTATTTGTTGTTTGCTTTACAGTAATGATGCGACGCCTACTAATTCCCTCACGCCAATCCGTTTTCAATCATCTGAATCATTGGGTAAATCTGACAATTTTGTTAAAAAATATCAATCTTGTACTCCAGTAAACTTTAAGAAAGCGTCCCAGCTCATCCCGGGGCAGAAATGTAATGCGCAGGATCCAGGGCTTATAATGTTTCATGCAAGGGTCTTTCTATAATTTTCAAAGACGTTCCGCCAACAAACATACATCTGCCATTAAATAGGTGTCATGATAGTCTCCTTCGTTTTACAATCTAACTTCTGCCACGCATCTTGAGCATTACTGGTAATCTGACTCACTGATGTCCTTTCCTCTAAGACTAGAAAGAACGCGCCTTTAAGGCGGAGAAGTGTATCTTCGTCAAAACCTTTCCCAACTGTTTCATGTTTTCATAAGGGTAATCACCCTTTCTAACAGAGTGAGTCAAATATTCTTCCGTTATTGGGCAGGACTTTAAGGGACATAGCCAGGCGACTCTAATGAACCCATTTCATGTGTTGCATAGAGTCAATAAAAATACATGTTATTAATGTGAAACATGCCCCCACTTTTCTGATGACTGTGCAATGCATGCTACCTGAAGGCGCTGGTTATGCTTGCATTTATAAGGTGAGAGTCATACCTCGCAAGTTGTGAAAGAATTCAGGAGCTTCCGTGTCTTTGGATCATCTTTAGTTGAAGATTGCATTTACTGTGCGCTGCACTCTAATCTTCCCAATAATGTGATTCATGGTCTCTTACTGTGCGTGGTTTACACTCTTGGGCGTTAGCTCTAAACCCAAATCCAACCATGCGTGTTGAGCCATACTGTGGTTTGGTCTTCAGGCCGCCATTATGATGTCAGATAGTTTAGATTATTAGAACAGGCGTTCGTTACGCACTTGCTGCATGCGTTTTAGAAGGTTTCTGCAGCATCTGGTCTCTAGTAATTCTGGTTCTGAATAAACGCCATCCGAACCTAACTTGAATGAAGCCTAATGAACAAATCTGAGGATTATCTATTAAGACTGTTTTTCGAAGGTTATTGTGGTTATGGTGCGGGCCCTTCATAAGAACAAATAAGCGACTCGAAGTCTGCGTAAATAGTATGGACTTGTTGCAGCCGTTTTCCAGTTCTTTTCAACACCCTAACCTTTAGATCCGGGCGGGGGCGTAATTAGTTCTGTATTCAGTCAACTGGGGCCGATACAATGTTTCTTATGTTCGCTTGTCGGCTTGAGCGGATGAATTCTTGTTAAAATCATTTTCTGCAGAATTCCTTGTTTCATGCCCATTCTTTGAAGCATTGCTGCATTTAGGTTTACTCATTGTGCGAATTAATGTGTAATGCGGTAGACCCCGCTGGTGTGAAAACATCAGTAGTAAGTCAACATGATTTTGTTCTGGATTGCCTATTGTTGGACTGTTCTTGGACACTTTAACGGCACCAAATTTTGTTTCCTCATCCCATGTGTAGATATTAACAGTTATTGGTTTGTTTTGTTCTTCAAACTGATCAATTGATCAACATAACGGGAAAGGATATTCCGCTAAAAGTCCCCCCCCCCCCCCCCCAGATCATTGATTGTAATCCCAATAGTTAGACACTCTCTCTGCGTTTTTGCCGACGTGATGCCAGCCTTGCGAGAAACACCCAACATTGAACATTTGGTGCGTTCTGTATTCTTTATGTTTAAAACTGCTCTTTTTGCAACTAATGCCTGGATGGTAGTGGAATGTAAGACTAGCCTACAATCGGTGGCATACTTAGACTGTTTTAATCTGATCTCTAGGACTTCGCCCTCTGACCAACCCAGAGCCTCTCATTTTGAGCTTCTTCAGCGGGCACATTCAAAACTGTGTAAGCAGTTGGTCTGCCCAACTGGGTGTTAAGTCTATTATGAGAAAGGAATAAGTTGTATGTTTGTTGAGACCCAGACTTTTGAAATATTTTCTTTATTGTTAGATAGTCGATTAAAAACAGCTTAAATTTACTTTAACCGGTGGGGGGGGTTTTTTTTTTCTTTATTTGGTTAGTTTGCCTGGAACTTGAGAAATAGCATGAACAACACTTGCCCGTAGTTTGTTGGGTCGATGACTTCTAAATCAATTATCATTCAGTGCTCTTGTTAAACGCTCTCTCTCAAGCATTCCTTCAAACAATTATCTGGGGCCTTCTATAATCTTAGCCAGGTTGAGTTTCTTTTCTAACTCAAAAATACTTTAATTAAAATTAAAAAAAAATTCTTAATTCAGAAATCATATCGGCGTCTTTTTAGTGTTTGGACTCATAAACTTAAGTAATAATATATATATAAACGCCCTTGGCGTTGTTAATCGTGAGCTGTTTTGAAAACAATGAGTGTTAATTGTTTCGTTTACTTTTTCTTAAGCTTTCCTTTTTTAATCTGCTCGGGTTGGCTGTTGTGAAGAAAAAAACTTGCCCTCGCCTTTCTTTGATGTTCAAACTTTTGTCTTTTGTTGTCATCAAAAATCAGCTGGTAAAAACGATTTAAATTTCTTTTCCATCCGTGATGTTTGTGCGTCAACAAGCGCTTTATTTTTTGTCAGTTTCTTTTTGAACGAAGCTAAAGTTTAGCCGTTATTTAGTTGAAACCATAGCTGTGGCTTTTGATGTTTTGTTTTTAATTTTTTGGCTATCTGCACCTAAGCTAATGAACACCACACAGAGAGCTATAGGACAATCCACCTAGAGGTTAAATTAAAGCTGCGGAGTGCGCCTATGCCCGTTGCTAAAAGACCAACACGCGTTCTGCGATAGGGCCGCTTTTGTCGTTGACCTCCAGTGAATTAACCATAGGTAACAGCATTAATGGCAGCATAATACCTTCGTTTGGCTTTGCTTTATTTTGAAAAGGCCCCCCCACCCCCCCACCCCCCCCCCCCCCCCCCCCCCCCCCTTGCTCTAGTTTTAGTGCTTTGCGTAATGTTTGTGAATCGGAAGGTTTTTATGCCCGGGGGTTTCTACTATCTCTTCTATTGGCGACTTCTGGCGCCTGAAGGTACTTTTGGTTAATGCTCTTAACAGACATGCTTTTTATAAAATAAAAATAATTTTAGTAATTGTATATCTTGTAGTCTTCTGTTATCTTCAATATTTCAGCGCTGCGCATCATATATTAAAACACAAATGTTAAATTATAGTGGTTTATCGGCTTCTTCTTCTTTATCAATTTGATTGTTTATTACGTCCTCTCACTAGTTTCTCCCGCTTCCAGGCAACCGAGTATCCTCTGTTGACATTAGGGAATCCATAAACCGTATTTTTGTGGTAATTATTATCAAGTTTACCACTGTGAAGGTGTAGATCTGTCAGCCAAAGGTCAAACTGTTGGGTTTCTACACCTCCCACCTCAAAACAGTTTTCTTATTTCATCAAAATGCTGATAAGGTTTATTTGCACGCTAGCATTAGATTTTGTGTTAGGACCTACTGCCACTCTATTGAACATATGTCTTTCGTTATTTTTGGAATTAAAAATCTTTTTTCTTCACTATCCTTTTTGAAATGTTCTTCATCTTCACACAGCAATAAAAATACATTTTTAAGCGTTCTTGCTGCGACACTAAATCTTAACAATTCCCATATTGTGTCTGGCCCCTGCTTCTAGGATATGTTGTATGAGGATCGCTCTTTCGTAATATATGCTAATTTTGACCTCTGATATTGTTTGCTCAATCAGCCTTGCTAATTGAGGGTTAGCTAACAACGTTTCAAACCTCTACGAGATGTCAGAAATGCTTTACTTTGCTTCGGTTGTCTGAGATTTGATAACCGTTTGTATTCATTAAAAGTAGTTCTATGACAATCTGTCTTTTAATGCTCCTTGAAAGTATGGCGCCATTGCGCTTTTAACAACTCAAAATCTTCAGGGAATGGAAAATTAAAAAAAAAAAGCGATGTGCAAACGCAAAATTTACAGCCACATACTTTTTGCCGTCTTTAGTATCTGCGGCACCTATTCCATGTTTTTGGCTTTTGATATTCTATTTCTTGAAAACGCAATAGTCAGCCCTTTCATTCTACGGTTAGCCATAGATCAGTATAGGTTTAAAAATATGTCTGCATTGGGTAAAGAAAATTTTTCTTGCCCCTCAAGTTTTATAGAAATTTTCTTAACGATTTTTGCCCGCCCCAGCCCGGGTTCTGTTAAAAACTGTCCTGTTTGGGTCTGTGTTGAAGAGTGCGGCTATTTTTGAAAGTAAGACGCCGCAGAGCCTGGCACATTCAGTTCATTTGCTCCTAGGTCTGGAAATTTGACAGTAAGAATTTGATCTGCAATCTATTGTAGATGAGTATTGGTACAGTATAGTCGCTTATTTACCTTCACGCCAAAGGGTTCTTTCTGTCTTCTATGCGGGTCAATCTAATCGAGCATGTGCTTGTGACATTTTTATAAAGCAAAATAAAAAGATAATTATGTAATAAACATGGCTGGGAATTGAAGAGGAAGAAGATTATGATGTTTTTGACCCTGGAGACGACGATGGGTGAAATGATCCCTTTTGGACACAGCATGCTCAACGCCTCTCAATGCAGGCTGAATAACAGAAAGTAAGGTTAATTCATTTTACGAATGTTTTGGTCATGAACCTACCGAATTTTTTAGACCCAAATGATTTTGTATTTAAAAGAGGATCATTTGTCTGTAAAATAAACGATCATGGACAAACTTGTTCGGCGTTACAACTAAACCAGACCATCTAAGTTTTTGTAGCAAAGAGTACAATTATACATTGACTCAGTGTGAAAGATCAAAATCGCCTTGGTATTGTTAGTCCGATATTAGATAAGGATGCAGTTGCTAAACTTCAAAACACTACTTTCAAGACTCCCGACAGATAGCAAATACAAAACATGGTACTTAAAGAATTAAATCAATCGTCAGATGAAAATAATAAATGCAATGGAAGCCAGAACCAGTTTTTCAGAAGAAACAGCATCTATTAAAGAATTTACACGACATCACCGCTACCCACGCGAGAATAGGGCCATTGATCAGGCTTTGAGATGCATCAGAGGCGAATTAACAAACATTTTAGCAAAACTTAGGTGAACTAGATGAAGCAATATAAAAGAGAAAATAGAAAATGTTTGAGGTGATGACGCCAACTTAGGGCCTGATATTAAAGAAAGAAATAACCCAAAGACTAAAAGATCTTGAACAAGAGTGATCAGCAAAAGACGAGAAAGTGACGACTATACCGAGACCAATTACGAAGCAAGTAAAACAGAAATAAGAGAAACTATCGAAAAAATTTTTATTGAAGAAGCAACGCTAGCTGAACGAATAAAAAACGCTGTTTTAGAGAGCAAGGCGTCCGTCACATTTTCACATTAGCAGCGTTTTACAGCTCTTAGGATTTTGTATAAGTACACTGGTGATGGCTATTACAGGCGGTGGTGGGGGCAAAGTTCAGTGCCTCCGCCGCCCCATCGCCACTCCATCTCCGCATGATAATAAAATCATGGGTAAGAAAACTGCTTGTTCATCTTTGCATGTTTATTAAAAAAAAATTAGATAGTAAAGCCGTGGACGTCTTTACCAGGGAATAGTGGGGAGTTATTGTCAGTGCTTTTTGTTCTACTGCAAGCAAAAGTAGTTGGCTTTATGGCCCGAGCACTTTTGGACTTTAGTTCTTGTAATAGTTGGGTTTCTATTTATCTAGTAGATAAGGACCATGTTATTCTATGGCCAGTTTATCCAAGAACTTGCGCTGTCTTTTCATATTTCATGGTCATCGCGACCAGAGCCCGCGAGCTTTGCTGAGTCTTCAATGACTTGGGGGTTTGGACTTCGGAATTAGATACTTAATCTTGGGCGTTTCGTTTTTGTTTGTTAATATTACTGGCTCTCAGATTTAGGTCGTGTTTTCCCAACCTTTGGTCATTGCTTGCTATAAGAATTTTCATTATTATTTAAGGTTTGATTATGGTTCATATCTGGAGTCTGAGGTCAGAAGGATGCATGTAATAAAACCAGTGGCACAGTCAAAGTCTACTTTCGATCTTGCGTATTGTAAAAACCTGTTTGATACTTTGAATACTTGAAGGTAAATCAACTGTTGAATTAATGGGTCCTCTAATTGTAAGTATGGTTTTTGTGCATCAAAGCAGTAGAAGGATCTATGTGATGCTTGATCTTGCCTGTGCTTGCGAACTCTAGCCAAACACCAAACGTAAGTACGATAGAGTCGTTTATTAGTTTATTCCCGCCCTAGTTAGGCCCTTAGAAGTGTCTAAGATAATGTTGTCCATGCTGTTTTATGCTCTGCTGTAGGGACCGGGCTCAACAGTGGTGGCCAAAGAAAGATTTGTTGAAGGAGGGGATGTTTATCCAGTCATAGTTATACTTTTGTGCGTGCCCCGAAAATAAGGTCGCCTAGGCGATGAATTATGATCCAACTTTGTCTCTAAGCCTGTCTTGATTGTTAATATTGATTCGTTACAGATCCTTTCAAAAGCCTTTCATGTCTATTCTGTTAGCTGAGTGGGATTAAAATGTTTGTCTTTTTGTTAATGGCGCTTGCAGTTCAGTCAAAATACGTCTGAAGGATGTAATAAAAATGAAATCTGTACACTGACTCACCAAAGGATCATGGTGATTTAAATGATCAGTCATACGACACTCCACACCCAGTTGATGCTGCAAAACACAGCAAAGTAAGGTGAATGGTTCTGATAATACTGCATCGGATGACTAAAACCCACGCTTTCTTTGATGCGGTCGTTTCAATAGGGGGTTTTTAAGATTGCTCTTCAATGGTGTACTCACCTTTTATGAAAAGTGGCAGTCTGGGTCACAGCAATGTCAAGAGTATCAGTTGCTATATTTTTAAGATTGTAGGGCGGCAACAGAATATTTTTGCACCAGTATATTTGAATGCACCTCATTTTTTTCGTTTAAAAAAATGTTTGTAACAATAACACCAAAGACCGCCTTCGTTTTTAGAACTGCTATTGATAACAATGCGGAGCCAAAATGGTTGCACTTCATGAAATATTTTTACAAAGTCGTATGGTTTAATTTAAGTGAGCCAAGGAGATTAATTAAGGTTCTAAATTTGATAAAAACAGGGGGTCAAAGAGTTAGCGACGTGTAAGGTATACACTACCTGATGATTATTACGGGTTTTTTGCTCACTAAAAGGATAAGCCAATGAGTAACTTTGACATTTACTCTCATACTTAACAATGCAAATCTAATATCTATGTAACATTCAAGACTGAAAGTCGACGGAGGTTACTTTTTGATGATTAAAGTGCTAAGCTTAAAATGTAGGCTTTACAGCTAACAATTATATAGATTAGTGTTTACCACCTACCAAAACTACTTATGAGGGGGGGAAAAGTCCGCTCGATCTTGCATTCATTCATTACTCTTGTTCATTTTTGGATGCGACGGTGCACTGATGAAATCTTATTATGATGGAGGCCCTCAACGGTTTTTTAAGAGCTCTTCCGTCAGGGAAAGCTGCTTATTGCGATTATGAAATTTATACAATTCCCTAATTTACAGTTTTAAAAAAGATTAGTTTGTGGAAGCGGTCGGAGGGCTCGGATCATTTAATTTAAAAATTTGCAGACAAAACAGGGAGGAAAGTTTTTGTTTTCGTGAAATGTGATAACCTGCACTAATTGTTTTTTTGGAAATAAAAATAATTCGTTCCTAACAAATAATGTCGCGTGGGCCAGGACGGAATCTGGTGTTTACATTAGCCGCATGGTAAGGTGTATAACCTTAGAATTTTTTAAAAAGACCTTGCAGACGTTTGCGGACTTACTTTGAACAGAACCGGTTGAGATAGGCGCTTTGCTTTGTATTGGTTTTGAGTACACTTAAGATGGTGATTTTTTTATAAACGTAAAGAGGTTTGTCCGACAGCAAAAAGTTTCCTAAAATAGAACAAACTGCGCAATAATCTAAGTGGCAAATAATGTTGGCCCAGTATGTAATTATAAAATAGTTCGAAAACCCTGGAACCTTGACCCAAAATGGCACTTTTAGCTTTAGAACCATATTTAGAATGGGGACATAAAATTTGAGTTCATAAGCCCATTACATATTTTAAGCCGTCAATAAAAGTTTCAGAAAAGATTCAACTCTGGCCCTTTACATGGTAAGTCTTATGCGGAGGGGGAACAATAGGGGACAAAAGAAATTGAAAGTACGAAGTATGGGAAAAAATCAGTTACATCCTCCACAGAAAATAAAACAGTTGTAAAAAAAGCTTCTACAAAATTCTACAGTTCTTTACCAAGCAGGAAATATTAGGATCACGTTCACAATGGTATTTGGAAAATTTCTGTCTTTTAAAGATGTGTGGAGAGGGATGGGGGTTGTGGGCGTAGTGATGCCTTATAAAGGAATTAATATTAGTGCCAAAATACTTTAGACGTTAACGTCTTAACGTTGTTGGTCGTCGTTCCTTCACATTGAGCGAGGGATATTATGATCTTAACAACAAGCAACAAAATCAAATGTTGACTTAAATAGAACAATCTTACAGAAACTAAATGATTTTATCTCATAACTTTAGGCCCTCATAGGGGTTTTATTATTACTGAACAAGTTTTGACGGAGAGTTATGATTATAAATAATAACTGGATTCGATTAAACTCTGTTTATAAAAACTATGGAGAGTTAAAACTTTATGACAAAATCTCCTCTATGCTCTTGATTTGTGGGAAGACTGGTTGTGGAAAAACAATATTTATCCTAGACTTATTTACTAAAACAGTTTATCGCTATAATTTTGATCATATTGTAATTTTATGTTGTCCAACACTTAAATGGAAAACAAAGCATAGCATGATAGAATGGTTTGTTTATTATGGACAGATGTTGATATGACTTTTATTAGTTAATCACTAGCAATAAACTGTGTGAGTGTTTTTAGAACAGTTGTATAGACTGTTTGAAGGAACGCAGACACTATTTATTATAGATGGACTGTTCGGCAGAAAGAGGACATAGTAAAAGAGAAACCACTTTGTCGAAAGCTGCTTTCAGCGGAAAGACATGATGGGATAGTGTGTGGATTTATGCCAGAAATATAAACTCGGTTTTTAAAAAGACTTTAGAGAACAGTTTAAAGACTGTAGTTTTATTTACCGATGATAGACAAAGACTCATTGGAAGAATGTTGCGCGAAAATGATGTTATTGAAAATGACCAGGAAAAACACAGGATTAAACAAAAACTGAAAATATCTAATAAATGTATAAATGGTATTGGAAAACGGATAACCCACACAGTATGTTTGTTTGTAGATAATCGTTATTTTTTGGTTATTGAAGTCTTACTTGTCAGAGAATCAGTTATATGCCAATCCTAGCGGCACTTTCGACCCGAAAACTGGTTTGAGGGGAAAGTGAGTTAGGATTGGCATATTACTGTTTCTTGCTGTCTTGTGTCAGTATGTACAAAACATCCTTCTACTTACTACCCTCAAATTGATTGTGTTTTCATCTGGCAGGATCCAGATGATACGGGAAATAAGAACCACCAGACACTGGGCAGCCAAGACAGCGGCAGAAATCGATCCCGTGCATCACCCCAGGCAAGAGCTGTCTTCCGACTAGTTCTCAAGTAGGGAGAGCTAAGGACCAGAGGGCTCTGGTAAAGAAGTCACATGAATGATCGGCGAAATGGGATAGTATCCCCCCCCCTGGATTCCGTGTGCTGTTGACCTAAGTCTCTGGTTTCATCCTTTCGTTGTTAGGCTCTTCATCGCTACAAAGCCATTCTTGTGCAATCCAGAGCGACGTCTTTCATTTTCAACAAATTAAATGAAGAATGAAAGTGGAATGCCAGATATGTGTTGTTCACACGCATGAACAATATATCTCTTGACGATGTCAGCCCTATTGCCGGGAAGCCTCTAGGATTGTGCCTCATCGTTGGATCGTAGCACCTGCTGTACTGCTGCACATCCCAATTCGTTAGTGACATATCTTACTGCAGCTTTTGCAGGCAGATGCCATGTCTATTTACGGTTGATGAACTCACGTGTTCTGGGGTGCTGTTCTCGTCTCACTGTTGCTATGCGTTACAGTTCTTTGTCCTCTCCTCGGCATACGAGCCTGATGCTTTACCCCATAGCTACAGTCAGCTGGTCAGACTTCGCAGTCTTTTTTTAAAATAATGGTGAGGGTCTGAATGTACGTGTTGCATCATTTTTTTTTAATCCTAACACCAGATATTTCAGCCACATGTCTGTGTAGAAGTAGAAGCAAGTTTTTCCACACATCACAACTGTAAGAGTTTGGCCATCATCCATTCTGCTGACATAAATTTCTGTCGTTGTTCGGTAGTCGTCGACGTTACTGCTGCTGCTGTCGTTGTTTATCGTTGTTAGGGTTTTCTCTTAGTACATTGCCCTGTATCTCTCTATGACAATTGAGGCAGCTGACCTTCAGTCATTTTTGAAAAATGCCACATCACTTGGAATCTTTATCCAACAGCTTTATTAGGTCACCTGCATACAATGATGTCATGATCTCACAGCGTGCTCAGTTGAAGGCACACGTCTCGGTGGTTGTTCTGAATGCTCTTAAGCTCGTCTTGTTTTTTATGACGGGTTTGTCACATTGAAACTCTTGAGGAAAGTGCATTGCACTAAATAAAACTTTGGTTTGTTGTTGGTATTGTTCAATGAATTAAAGGATCACCAAAAGTTGCCAGAAAGGTCCTCGTTGCTGCATGTGTTGTACATTGTCGCTCAATCCATTTTGGTTGTTCCCGTTTCAAAAGCTGATTGACATGGTCTGTTCGGTGTTGTATCCTGTTCTGTTAAGAGGATACTTAAGCGCTGCACTGGTGTCATGGCAGTTCCACTTTAACCATACACTTTCCTTCAAATGCTTCACATATCCTTTTTCATGATGCTATGACTTACAGTCTTTCACGCTCATTAATGAGCGATGTTCGAGCTTTGCTATTGTGTGTCTTAGTTGTCATTTTGAAGGTTGGCATCGGCTTTGTTGCTTCATGCCATGACCATGCAATACACCTCCACCCGGAAAAGGCGTTCTACTTCTTTGTCACTTTTGTCTTTCCAGTTCTGAAGCTTTTAATACAGGTGTCCCAAACGTTTTTAGAGAGAACTGTGGCAGCTTTCAAAAGGATGATTTAAGTTGGGTGCAAATTTTCCTTGAATCCAGAGATGTGCGCAGGTGGTCGTCACTTCTAGCTTTCTGAGACTTATTTCTTAGACTAGATGCTCTGCTATACGCAAAAGTACATCTTAGGAGCTGTTTGTAAAGTGACTTCCTCCCATGGGTCGTTTAGCTTTATGGCTCGGCGTTAGGCTTATGCACACAGTGCTGTGATCTATTTCCGTTCCAGAAAGACAAATGTAGACAATTTTTCCGTTCAGTGTTAACGTAGTGTGACAGCTCCAGTATACTTCAGCATGTCTCGATGAAACTTTTAAATCAAGCTTGTTTTGCGTGAACACATGACTAAGAAATGTCGTGCACACATTAAATCCTACGGTTACCCTTTTGGAGGGAGAATGGGCCCCATGTTGTGTTGAAAGGATAGTAGATACGAAAATTAAAGGCTTCTATACATTTGGCTGGTCGTGTTTTTCTATGTGTATTTGAGGGCTGTGCATGGCACACCTCGTAAGGTCTGCTGAGCTGATTTCAGTTTATTAAATAAAATGGCCAGATTGTAGATTTCTGTATTATCAGATGAAATTGTTCAAGGTTAGGGTGCTTTTTTCTTGCTCGTTTTTAATTCCTATTTCTAACAAATAGTGGCAGGTTTTTATTTGTTGGCGAGGGTTTGCGTTTTTTGCTCCCTAGTGCTGGCGAACACTATTAGCTAGCAGCTTTGGTATCAGTGATCACTGTGTCTGTATGTTTCAGGTGTTGAATGGGGGTGGCTCCTTACATTGGTCAGGTATCTTTGCTGTTTCCCAAACTTGCTTGATTTGTGGTTTTTGTCAATGTAATTCTGAGCTGAAGGAAGGACCAGAGACCATGGGGACTCCTGTGCAGATGCCTGGTTCCCTCCCTCGGCCAGAACAGGAATCAGAAGGATGCAGAGGCATAACTGTTGATGGGGACTGGATCAGGTGTTGCTTCGATGAATCACTCTGTCCCAAACCGTTTTAAAAAGTTCTGTCCTAGCTTTTGTTTTCGGTTTTAGGTCTCTCAACCTTCCCTTATCCATGAGGAGTGGTCAAGACAAATGGAGTTTTCCCAATGGTCCTAGACCTGGTTCACTTGTACATGCATCTATACACACACCACTGTGGCATTACATTATGAACAAACAAACACAAAGTCAGACAGATAGAATGTTCTAGTTCTTAAGCAGGATTTTCTTTTTATTTGATCGTTTATTGACTGATAATATCAAGAGTAGTTATGTTAAAGTGCAGACTCAAAACGAAGGAACGACTGTCGCCCGCGTGTTGTTTGTAAAACCTGCACTGTTCTTTGGCCAAGAAGGCCGTTTTGTTGTTAGCTTCCAAATCTGGTGAGTGCTGGCCACTTATTTCATTTAATTTCCATAACAGTGGGTCAGGATTATTGGCCGACAACTAGAAGGGTCGTCCAAACCTTTTCAGGCTTGGAGATTAGAAACGAAGCAGTCTTTCCGCCAAGAGGATGGAAGTACGATGTCGCCAGATAAACTTGTGTACATCTGGAAGGTCTGAGAAAACCATTCAAAAACTGGCTACTTTAACATCGTGCCCAAGGCGCATTGTTGAGTTCATTCATAAATTAAGGCTGAATGCATGGAAATAAAACAAATTCAGAGAACAATCAAAACACTAAAAGAATACAACTTCCCTCTGAAGTTTCATCTTGTAACTGGTAAAGGTATGCAAACACCAGTCTGTGTAGAACTCCGGTGTGAAGTTACTGGAGACAAAGTACCAAAGCTAACAAGCACCCAGCTAACCAAGTCAGGGAGCAAATCTGTACTGCTGGTGTTCTGTCAAATCTCATTGTGGTGAAAGGAAAACGCAGAACAAGAAAACGATCGAGCGTTATGAACCAGAGATAAACGCTGACATTTCACTCGACAGCAGAGACAAAAAACCTGGATGTCTTGCAGTCACACTGTGTTTCCATGTGTCATCATGGTACAGGTATCGTCCTCGGTACCTTCTATCAGCTATTCCAATACTGTAATGTAGACCCCATCAGGAAGTCCGCTATGGTAGATTGGTGACAAACACACTGAAACCAGTTGCAGATGCTATGCTCTTTGAAAACAGACGAGGCCAACAACAAAGATATTACACGTTACTGACAGGACATCAATCAGCCAGAGGAACACTCTATCGTCCATGACTGCAGCAAACTTGACAGGAGAAATTTGTCTTGTGGGGCAATGCAAGATAAAATCCATATGTATGTAAGTGCATATTTTTGCAACACAATTTGTAGTTTTCTGTCGTTATGAATCGTAGAGCAGAGAAACTGTTCATGATGTTTGGTGGAAAACTTTTTTTCAGGACTACCATCGTGTCCAGCTTAATCAATGTTGATGTGAACTGTGACTGCGCAGGACTGATTGTGTGAATGGAAGTGAAGGTCAAATTCAGTGTGTCTACGCCTGAAAACAGTGAAGGATGTGAATCGAAGATAGTCAGATTTGTGAGGGACAGATCCAGCACAGTCAATGCCCTTTGCTGGTGACAGACGGAGATCATGTGGAGAGAGGTCAGAGGATTGTTTGACAGGGACAGAACTTTTAGGTTTTCAAATCCAAGAAGCGTACTCATGTTGACATGCTGCAGCTTATTGTTACTGAGATCAAGAAGTCTCAGATTCATAGTTGTGCTTTGTATAGATGGGCATAAAACTGCGTGCCCAAACCGCACCAATAGCAAAGTGTTTTAATCACATCGGACAGAGTCATGCCAGAGCCTGCAGCATTCAAGTAACGGAGTGGGGAAAGAAAGCTACAAAGAAAGGTGAGGAACAGAGAAAATTGTGACCTTGACACAGACAGTTCAAAGGGCACTTGGTGTCACATAATATTTCATCATTTTCATGGGCAGTGAGGCCAGTCGTCACATATGTGGTTGTGTACACATGTCGCTGAACGTCTACATCGGAAGAATCCTGGACATTCCCCTTTGTGGCATGACTGTTCGTCCTGATGATCAGTGTTGTCATACATCCCATTGCATCGTGTGTAGACAGGCAGACAGTCATTTAACCCTCCAGGACATCGGAGTGAGTGTCAGGACAGGACTCACTGAGTTGATTGGGGTGGAGATGAATTTCTTGCCCATCAAAAGTAAACAAGAAAGGAGATGGACAGGATGTAATAAATATATTATTTCTGACTAGTACTAAAAAACTTTTTCGTCTGATTCATCATTGCAATGGATTAGATAATCAAGATATTATCGAAGGGCAAGCACTACTGTTAGTACACGTGAACCTGTTGACAACATGGGGATGCTTACAGAAGATTATCATGTCACCTTGACAATCAGCTATAGAGTCACAAACCTGAGGATAGGATTGAGTTACGTATCGATCATTACAAGCAAACGGGTCTTATTGATGTAATGAGTTGATCTGAATCAGTCTCTCAGTATTGCTAACGGATCAAAGCCACCACAAGGAGATGAGGAATGTTGATCAAAATGTCATATTGGTTGGAACCGTAGAGAGGATATGTGTGTGTGTGTGTGTGTGTGACTGACCATCACGGCAGTTTTTATATAACGTGTCCGTGGAAAATGTGTATATGCTAGATTAATACATGCGTTGTTGAGTAACTACCCATGGCATTGTTGACGTCTTTTCTGTATCGTTCTGTGAACTGACAGATAAGCCTCGTTATTAGAATGGTTAATTATCACAATAATTCATTGAGAAATGACTGGTTAGAAACCCGTTCGAGATTATGATCGACCCAAGCTTGTACAAGAACATCTTTTCGATTTAAAAGCTTGATTACACTTGTAAGAGAAAAAAGAATGGTAAATAAATGTTTTGTCTATGTTGATCACGTTAATGAATACATATTTGGCAATGATGTATTCTAGTATATATATCAGGTACGATCTTATTTAACGTTCCCACGCATGTTTGTTTTACTGATAATCGCAGTTAGTGAATTTGATGACACACAGTGGTAAACGTAACCTTGCTCTAGTGAATTGTTGTAGTCACCGGCCCTTTTGTTCAAGTCGATCATATCCACTGACAATCCCTGCTGTTTTCAACAAGTGTGTGGCAATCTGTTACACCTGTCATCCGCCATCTTCACACTCCGTCTTCAGGTTTAAAGGCATGTGGTGACGAAATAGCACAATATTTGCAGAATCAAATTCCAATCCCCCAACCATTAGACAATAGAACGGTTTTTCACTCTCAGGAAGGAAGAAATGTTTAAGCAAGTTATGTTATACAATTAATCTTTGTGACAAGAATCGTTGTTTATTGTGGAGTTTATACAAGCTGAGCAAAGTATGAGTTCAACATTCGGACATTTACGCAAGTGTTTTTTCCTCTTCCATGCAACGCCATCAGCATTGTTCGGGTACTTGAATTATCCAGCTAGTTAAGCGTTATCTCATGTTCCAATGTCTGAACGATGTTGATGACAACATGGTTTTGCTGGAAACATGTCATTCGTTAAAAAAAAACAAAAACGGACTGAACAACTCTTACTTCTTTTTCTCATAGTGATTTATCCAGTTGACTCGAAAGTCATCACATGAAGAAAAGCTTGTGCTTGTTAAGGACGTTTAGACGATAAATTGTCATCTTTTCATTGAACCTAGCTAAACCAACACACACACCCACACTCAAACACACACAAAAACCCACCCCCACCAACACACACACACACACACCCACACCACACGCACGCACGCACGCACGCACGCACGCACGCACGTACGCACTCACGCACGCACACTATTTGACGGGCAGGTCAGTTAAACATATCGTCATGTTAAATTATAACTTAGAAACCATTTCCTAGAGTGAAACACTTGAGCAGTTAGACATCTCTACGGGAATTATCCAGGGCCCATATTCAGGTTGGCGGAGTGTCATAAACTGTGTGTAGACGTTTGTGTCCATGCTGGATATTATTGCGCGCACATATGGACGTCTGTCTTCCTTGTGTTGTGTGAGAAGACACCTGGGACCATGTTGAGATGAGGGTACCTAAAGACGTATCTACAAAACGATCCTGAGTAAGGTAGCTGAGAGACCACATGTTATGTGTGAGATGATTGTTTGCTAAAACTTGGAACCAGGAAAGCTGAGACACACCTGATTCGGCTCTAGGCAAGTTAGCAGCCTGATCCCTTGAGCAGGTAGGACGGAGGACACTTGATACCTGTGAGAAGGTTTTTCTGCCTAATAGATGAGCGAGTTAGCTGAGGAACCTCATACAGTGTGGCAAGTTTTTGCCTTATGCTGAACAGGCTGAGCTGCGAAATCTGTTACATGCTAGACCAGTGTCTTGCATAGTTCAAGTGCACAGAAATAAACAAGAAAACTTGTTCCTGCATGACTGTTTCTTGCCTAACTCTTGCTTTCAAGCGTTTCTTTCCAACAAATATTTCAGTGGTGTATTTGCTGAGCTCTTCTGGCCCTTGCAAGAACATTTCTTTTCTTATAGATGGGTCAGGTAAGTGTGAGGACCTGGAGTATGGTTCTGATCAGACTTTTTTTTAACTTAAAGGGTCCCTAGTCAGGTAAGCCAGGACACTTGATACCTTCAAGAATATGTGCGTACTTTCTGAGCCAGATAAGTTGTGGAAACTAATACTTTTTGGACACGTTCTTTCCAACTCATGTGCCAGGCTGCCAGGAGAGCACCTTACGAGCATGTTTCTATGCCTAACATACCTGCGAAAGGAAAAAAAAATACTTGCTTAATCCCTGAACGAAGTAGTCAGCTGAATAGGTCTGATACCTGGGAGACAGTGTTAGTTACTAACCCCTGAGCCTGGACAACTGATGCCTGTAGTAGTTTGTTGCGTAGCTGTGTTATGCTGTTTTACTTATGGGACATACATTCGTCTTGCATTGTGATGATAAAAAAAACAACCGCCAGGGGGAAGTGGTTACGTCGCGGACTCAGGCTTTGGAGGTCGCGGTGTTTTGATTTCCTATCATAAACATGTGGGATTTTTCTGCCCGACTGCTCCTGCCCAGAGTTGAGTTTGCTACGGTATTCAAATGGGAAAAGACTGGGTGGTCCGACACACAGTCGAGTTCATCACTTAATGGAGGCGTCTTGTGAGTGTTGCTCAAGTTTCCGACCAAAACTGGCAGGTGTGGTATCTTGGGCTGGTGTCACTGGCATATATTATACAAGGAAGCGTAGAGTACAACATGTCATAAAGTATAGACCAGATGGAAATCCGTGGCATCATCTTATCATCTCATTTCATCGATCAGCATGTGAAAACAAAACTCTTGAATTATGTGGCCTTCATGCCCTGCTCATCACAATGACCTCAGTTGCGATGTCCTCTCCACGTCTGTGGCTGGGGTTGATTCTGTCGGAGTCACTGGTTACGGGAGCGATGAGGGCTGTCATTGGAACGGATTGGTGGCGCTTCCACTGATAGGACAGGCACTCACGCGCCTCCGCAACTAAGCATAATCATTGACGTCAGACGGGGGATTGTAGGTTGTGTAGTCTTGCGTATGTTGGATCAGATCAGGCACACTGCACACCACCTAAGTGATTGGCGCAGTGCGTTGTCTCCTCGGTGGGTTGCCTCTTAAGATTTTGAACTTGAATAGACTCTCTGTGTATTGCAGTGCCGGGATGCAGCGGATGACGGGCGGGGCTGTGAACGGGGTGTCGAATGAATGCTTTGGGTGCGCTGCCAATGAGGGTTGCACAGAAGATGGGACAGGCAATATAATTGCATCACTTGGTGATGACATATGGGGGGTCATGGACGCAAGTTTTCTTTTTGATGGACCTAATGATGTCACTCCACTTTTGACGTGATACACAGTATGGTATCCTTGAAAGGAGAGCGCCCCGAAAAATATCGGTTAATATTGTTTACATTCTTGTTTGCCTTTTTACTTCAATTGTTGTGTGTATGTGTGTGTGTGTGTGTGTGATGTTGTGTGTGTGTGGTGTGTCGTGTGTGTGTGTCTCTCTCTCTCTCTCTCTCTCTCTCTCTCTTCTCCTCTCTCTCTCTCTTCTCTCTCTCTCTTCTCTCTCTCTCTCTCTCTCTCTCTCTCTCTACAATATATATTATATATATATATTATATATATATTATATATATATATATATATATATTATATATATATATATAATATATATATATATATATCAGTATATATAAAAATGCTAAAACAATTTTTTAAGTGCTCAACCCCTTGGGAGCAACACTAGCAAAAGTTAAAAGCGGAAATTTAAATTATCTTACAAATATGTTTCTAGGCGTGTTGCGCTTTGAAACAATTTGTAGATTGTTTTAAGATTCTCTTTAACTTGTTTTGGAGCTTTATTATTATAATAGATATATATATATATATATATATATATATATATTATATTTATATATATATATATTTGTTTCCATTTTATTGCCTCGCTGGCTGCTTTGAGGGTGCTGTTGGATTCTTTTTTGATACATGGTGGTGAGAACCACACAGGAATTATGGACTGTGGTGGTGTCTCTATTTGACACCAAGAGACTGAACATTCCGCGTGTCTCCTGATGAGTCCGTTAGGGACAAAGGCCTAGGTGCAGGGCAATCCAAATTAAATGTCCTTTCATGAGGGATTACGAGGATTCCACAGGCCAGCTAGTGAAGGGATATCTCATATTTATAATAGATTCACCATATCTTCTTCTTGATTTTTTTTTTTTAGTTCAAATCGTTGCCAAGTCATTACTATACGATGAAGAATGGTTAACCTGCGCTTGTTTTCCCCAACTACTTATTGTTCACATTTTTAGTGTTTGGTCAATCAGTGGGGAGATTGGCATCTCTTAGGATATCCAAGTAAAGGTTGTTCTGTACCAATTCTTAGACTCCCAATGCTTGGGTTGATTGAACAGCAGAGTGCAGTTCAGACTGTTCCATATCCTTTTGTTATCTCCTTGCATCCTTGAATGGATCCCCAAGTATAGGCTCAGATTTGTCCCCTATATTTTATATTGTTTGAATTATGCTTTAGGTTTTCAGCAATTTTTCATCTCCACACTTGTGTTTTGTTCCATTTATACCCTTCGTGGCTTTGCTTTGAGGGTGCTGTTGGATTTTTTTTGAACCTTGGTGGTGAGAAACCATGCATTATGGATGTGGTGTGTGTCTATATTTGACTCCATAGAGCACTGTCACAATCAGCCGATGTCTCCGATGAGTCCGATGCAGAGGACGAAAGGCCTAGGAGCAGGAATACAAAATAAATTTCCTTTCAAGAGGGATTACGATGATTCCTAGCGTAGTGAAGGGCTTTCATATTATAATATATACATCCATTTTTCTTCATCTTGAAATTTTTTTTCTTTTTTGAAGTTCAAATCATTGCCAAGTCATTATATAACGACTGAAGAATTGTTAACCTGCGCTTGTTTTCCCCCATACTTAATTGTTCAGCATTCTCTCTCTCTCTCTTTCCTCCTTTTTCTCTCTCTCTCTCTCTTCTATCTCTCTCTATATATATATATATATATATATTTAGATATATATATATATATATATGTTGTGTGTGTGTGTGTGTGTGAGTGTGTTGTGTGTGTCTGTGTCTGTAAAAGAAAAAATGTAGAAAATCTGTTAAGGAAGCAATATATTCAAATGCTTTATTGATTAACTCAATTAAATTTATCTTTGTCTATGATGATAACAAAAGATACATAAGGATTGCTTTTCTAGGAGATATTTCTGCAGTGGCTGTGTTTGCCTCTTCCGCGGGGTTATCGTGTGGAAGCGAGGAGACAATTTTTAGTGTGTCATACTCCTGAGTAAATGGCGGTTTGGAATGGAATTGAGTTTTTTGTGGTTCACGCGGATGGGCTGTGGGGATAAAGTGGTATTGCCTTTTTTCAATTATTCAGTTCAACCTAACCAAGTGTTTGATACTTACCATTCTATGCATGTGGATCGAACAGCGAATCGACAGAATGGAATTATAATGACAGCCTATATACGAATGGCTAAGAGATTTGCACTTATGAGAATTCGGTTATGATTCTTGTTTCTTCTTTATTACTGGTGGGTATCTGTTTCGGGAGGGTTGTCCACTTAAAGTATGATTTTTGTTGGTACTATTTCATTATGTACTAGTATTTAACATTTGATATTCATGTGCGGACTTTTGTTATGTTATTTTCTTGTGTTTTTGAGCTGATGGGGGGAAGGAAGGCCTGCGTCTTGGAGGGAAGCTGGCGGGTGTTTTTTTTCATTGTACGGTGGTCTGGTTTATTTTGTAGTGGATACAGTGTTCCTGTCGACAAGGGTAACTCTGTTACAAGCCAATGTTGGACATAGTTAAAACAAGTTTCACAAAACTGTCACGATTGGGGAGATAACAGAAAAGAATGGATGTTTTTTTTTTTTGAGGCAGAAAAACCGTTCTAATATATTGCTTACAAGTACCCACTTTGTATCTAAATTGGAAAACATATGTTTATCGGAGAATGTGGGTATAAATGCTATTTTGCTATTTAATAAAATCAGAGGTCATGTTTAACAACAATTTGAATTCACGATATTTGAAGTTGTAAGAGATGACAAGGTAATTATATTATTGTCTGTTTAGAACCATGAACAAAAAAAAATAAATCATTCTGGTAAATGTATACGGATCCAATCGTTTGGCGTTTAACTGTTCCTTATAAGGGTAGTCAATATGTCGAGGAAATAAGGCATCATTCATTCTGTAAGAGTGTATGCAGTTTGCAGACACGAACGAAAATATGTTAGAAAAATAATTCCAGCATTTGATATTCAGTTTACCGTTCGGACAAATATTTTTCGGACTTTTGCTGATTGAAAATCCGTTCATAACCATTGCTTTCGTTACATGAAAAGAAGTCGATCAACAAAGGGAAGATACTTGTATTAAAGACATACAGTGTTTAGAGAAAATTGAACATAAAGCTGATGAAGATCTGAAATTATTAAAATCATAAGATGATGAACTCGAAGCATTGCGGTTTAAAGAAAAATGGAAGGAGTAATGATAAGATCTAGGGCCAGATGGATTGCAGAAGGAAAACGATCACACCGTATTTTTGGTTCGCTAGAAGAGAAAAGGAATTTTTGAGAAAACCCCACACTATGACTAATTCTTGTGGATAAAGATGGAATGGTGTTGCAAGACCAATGTAAAAATTACGAAGGGAAGTGCATTCAATTTTTTCAAACATTATCTGAAAGAAAAGTGAAAGAATGTCAAATTGAGATTCTTATTTATGATATACCTTAATAACACTAGATGAAGACAATCAATGGAAGTGACATTACACTTGATGCGGCAGCATTTTGCTTTGAAAAAAAATATGGCAATCATAAAAGTCAGGGACTGATGGATTCCAGGTGAATTATTTAAATTCTTTGGAAAGACCTTGGCCCTTTAATTGTGAGAGCATTAAATGTTAGTTGGAAGATGGTGAAACTTCCATACCCAGAGAGATGGAATAATAGTTGCATACAAAGGACGACAAACCTAACTATATATTAAAAAATTGGAGACTCATTTCCTTACTTACGTTTATATATAAATTGGATCATTCTGTATCGCATATAGAAATTAAAGCCGTTATTACTTCAATCATTCACGAGTCTCAAAACAGGATTTATGGCAAACCGTTATAGTTGGTGTATGTATAGTTATTTATGATTTAATTCCTATTTGAAGATAAATCTTACGAGGGTGTTGATTTGCTTAGATTTTGAGAAGGATTTGATTTTTAACTTGGGTATTTATGTTAAAGTTCTTAGAGCTTTTGGGTTTCTGTAGAAAGGTGTATGGTGGATTCAAACTATTCTAAAAACCAAAGTCGTTGTTATAGTCAATTGTAGGTAACGGAAAGGTTGATGTACCAACGCGGAAGTAGACAAGGGACCCTATCTCTCCTTATTTATTTATTATTTATGCCCCCCCCCCCCCTCCGCACCTCCCCCACCCCCTCCCAAACCAACGACACCCAGAAAAAACCTCGCACATCACAAACATGATTCTTTGAAAAACAAAGATATAATGGGGATTTTTATTTAATGAAACAGACCATAACATTTTCAGTTTCGCTGATGACACTAGTAATGTACTTAGGAGACAGAAAATCTTTCTGAACAAAGTATGCAAACGGTGGAATATAGTTGACAGTACTTGGATTACCAATCAATGTAGTTAAAAACTAAGCAATATGGCTAGGATCCAAGAGAAAATCAACTAAAAGGTATTTACCCATCTGAAAAAAAACTGGAACTCAGACAGATTTAAGATACAGGAAATATTGGCTCAATAATCGATCTAAAGCATTACGAGGCAATTTATTATAATGATAATTTGAAGAAGTGATGCTTTTGTTTAAATTGGTCAGAGGAATTATTACTTCGTGGAAAGGGTGGCTGTTCTGAAATACTTGGATTCTTGAAAACTGATACATCTGTGGATTTTGTTGCCTTCCCACCGATTGATTACATGGCGTTCTCCATTAAAGCGTGTTTCGATTCGGGTGGAAGGAAAACTCACAGACAAATTAATAGGAAGAAACAGTTAAAAGTGTAAAAGATGGGGGTTTGAGATGCACTTTGAAGGTAAGGGACTTATTTAATGTTGCTAAATTACAGGTTACGAAAATTGTATTATTCTAAACATAACTGGAAAAGTATTTGTATTCAGTTAATCCCATAGTTAATAAAACTAGATATGTACGGACCATTGTGTGTTATCTTAAAAAAAGGATAACCTATTTTGGAAAAATGTTTTCAGTGCAATACTAATCTGGTTTTGGAAGAAAGTTCAGCCTATAAACAAGTACAGATTTATAGCCGACCATTCTGTACAATGAACGTTTAAAGGTGGATCAAAGTTATGAAATCAACGAATGGACAGTAAATGGGGTTTCTTTGCTTTTGCAGATTTTGTTAATGAAGACGGATGTTTTTGTTTTAGTGAATCAACCGTCTTGCAGGTCAGCATTGATTTTGGAAGTAGGTGGCAATTATCAGAGTATACGTCATATATGATTAAACTAATATGGCTTAGGAAACTAATAGCCATACAGGTCTGACCTTCATGCGCCTGGAGAAACGATATTGTCGGTTGTAAAGGTATGAACCTATATTTTCGCATATTAATAGCGACAGCCAGACCTTACTGTTGTAAAAAAATGGAATAATACATTGGGAAGGCGAAATTGTTTGGCAAATGGTTTTCAAAGATAACACACATTCTGACAGTGATATTGAAATGGTTTCAAATGAGGATGTCCACAAATTCTTGGTACAGATCTTCTATTGAGAAATGGGTGTGGTTGACGATAGTTCTTGTACGTTTTGCCACACAGAAAAAGGAATCTATAAGACATATTTTGGGGGGAAGTGTAATATGGATCCAAATCATTTGAATAAATTCATTTAAATTAATGAAAACTGCCAAAATGACGTTGAATTTGACCATAAAAGGAGTGGCGTAAGTTTTGAGAGGTACTGATAAACAGACTGAAAATGACGGAAAGCATTTCAAAGATGATTCTGTTTGCAAAATGGTTTATTTTTCAATGTAAACAAAACAAATGTGTTCCAATGTGCAGTGGAATTTGGGAAACGACTATTCAGAAAAGTTTACAATTGAAACAATTTTAGCCTAAATTAATTGCCTGGCACGATTTGAAAAAATTGGGGATTCGTATATCCTTTTATTTTTACAGATTAAAGTAAAAATATCATTGTCAAAAACAAACAAAACAACATGTGATACGAGTGCTGGTTGCATGGAGGATCTTCGTTTAGAAGAAACATATCCACTAACTTCCTTAATTTGTTCTGAATGAGTGGGGTGAATGGGAAATCTTGTTACAAAATATGACTTAATCATAACAGTAATTTAATTTGCGAGAAAGTTCGTATTATAAAGGAAAAGCTTGTATTCATGTCTTGTAACCTGGTAAAATTGATTATCCTATTTGAACTTATGTTCAGGTACTATATACTTATATAGACCAGAGGGATGTAAACGCGTTTGGTTACTGTACTTTAGAGATTGATTCGTGAAATTATAGTATTTCCTTTGATGAGGCCTCATGACGCCCTAACGTACTTGAATTTGGTTGTATTGTTTGTTATTGTTCCATGTCCCACCCCCTCATGGCGCTTGTGAATAAACTTAAACCTAAAAAAAAAATCATTATATATGTGATTGTCAGGTTGGGTTTGCAGCAACGCATTTAAATCATTTAATCCTGCTGTAACAGATAGAGGTAATGGGATGGATGTTTTTACTTAAAGTTTTATTTAATGTGCTTGGTGGCAGCTCTAGGATTACCTGGTGATGTGGATCAATGCTGTACACTATTATAAGTTCAGATTCTCATTACTTCATGTACGCTATCTACGTGCACTCTTACTGTCTGTGATGAGTGTATTTATCGCTTCTATCAGGAGGATATCATTCAACGCAGATTGTTAGGAGTGTGCGTCATTATATGGTGCCAGGCCACTTTATGCAGGCTACATAGTGTTGTGAAAGGACTGCCGCAACCAGTTTTACAAGTTTTATTGTACAATTGGTCTCTGAAATCATAGCTAGTAATGACAAAACGATATGAAAGAAGTAAGTGACTTCCAAATAAACATTGTGACAAAGATAGCAAATGACGAGACTGACCAAGTTGCTTCTCCTTCAACAACACTATCATCCACAGAAAATATCTGTGTAACTCAGTCACTCAGTCTGTATATCAACACTCATGGATGAGTATTTGAACATCAACCTTGTGATCAGTATGAAGACAACATCCTTGTGCTTTAATTTCAGCACACTGTTACACATGTGACCGTGGAGATAGTTTCAATTTGTGCGAGGACACAATCAACAAACATAATCGTAGAAACAATTATATGCAGGAACAAGTGTAGTTTGGAACACAAAACAGAGCGACAGATGACGAGTTCTTTATCATTACATTAAATGTCAGAACAAGCACAGCGAATAAAGTACCGAGCCTTAATATTCTAAATTTCGCGACAGAGTATCTGATAAGCGACATCCAGAGGCAGCCAGCCATCCAGAAAGGTTTGAACCAGCAGTTGATAAGGGTGGGCATTCAACGGTCATAACCTGATGCTAGAGACCCCTTATTTCTGCGATGAGGAGTGACCACAATGGAGGAGTCGGTGTTATTGATTACTAAAGACCTGCAGATCTAAAACACCTCTAAACAGACTTTAAAGATATTGGTCTGTCTCTATGCCTGCTTCTGTTTATGTGTTTCGTTTGTCTTAGAAATGCTCTACGCGTATGACATGTGTTGTCTTAACAGGCTCGTTCACACACACCCCACACAACACAACAACACACAACACACCACCCCAACACACACCACACACACCAACACAACACGCACGCACGCGCGCACGCACGCTGACACGCAGCTCACACCTCACACAAGCACACACGGCGCACACACACACACAAATACACACACACACACACATACACAACAACTACACACCACACACACGCATGACGCACGCAGTCACGCACGCTCGCAAGGCCGCACGCACGCACGCACCACACACTACACACACTCACACACACACACACACACACACACACACTTACACAAGGCGCGTGCGCGCGCATGTTCGCATATTTCCACGATTATAAACAGACTGTTCCAACAAATGATAGGTGTAGGGCTGCAGTGCGCGTGCTGAGGAAATCTAGATAAATCGGATGAGTGTCGCTGCTGCTGTTCATTCGCACTCGTTACAGTGATCATGTTTGTGAGGTGTAGTAGATTTGATGGGTTCATTTTCATCTTACTGTTAATGTTTGTTTAACTGTTCTCTACGAAAAGCACCGTTAACATCTAGAGAAAATATCGCTGTGTCTGTTGATGTAGCCTCATGGGCAAGCATGCGGAAGTATTAAAAGGCTGGAAACTTTGCCAGGGGATAAACAAACGCATTGGCTGGAGAGAGCTTCTGCCCAGTCTCTACAATGGTAGCTAGTGAGTGATGCTGCATAATGGTACTCATCTGCGACTGATTGACCAGAAGCGACCTCGAATATGAGCATGGAAGCAAGACCTCGCACCTTTCATTTTGCCAAAGGACATCAATGCGTTGCAGGTGCAGGTGATTTAAAATAAAAGGAATGTTGAGACAGTAAACGGCTTTTCAAATATCGAAGGAGCAGTTGTGATATATAAAGGGTCCAAATACATACATATGCTCTATAAGCTGGCCAGGATCAACAGCCGCTCTCAAAATCAAGACAGTGTTTACAACAACCACATCCCTCTAAGTTTCAAAAGTGAGGAAAAAAATGTATTGTCTTTCTCTAAATTTAATAAAAATCCAATTTTGAAATGAAATTACTGCAAATTCGAAAGGGATTCCCTATAGAAACATACCAGCAATAAAGAAAGTGCGCAGAAATGGAAAAAAGCATTGTCCCTTCTGAAGAGGTTGACACAAGGTCCAAGAACCGGGAGGAGAAGCGAACAGGTGTGGTGACATTTCTGGATTCCGTGGCTTTGAAAACCATATTGAATGGGGGCTCTCTACAAGGAAAGAAGAAAAGAAGTAGGACATGAGAAAGGGTTGGGAGGAAACATTGGGACAGGCGGCCAGGCCAGATCTATGGTGATTTCCGACAGATAGAAGAGAACAGACTTGATGGAAGGAAAAATGCTCGTCCAATGGTGCCCTAGCGACTGGCATGAAACAATGATGGTGATACCCTGCAGAAACAAATACCACAGTTCCAAAGTAATTCTACAAAGCAAATAATAACACACAAAGTGTAGAGAATGTAAAATAAGGTGTTTCACGAACATCTTATTTGCACGAAAACCCCTTTTATAAAACAAATCAGTCTTTCCATGTCCTTTTGGCCAAAAATTAACACTTTTACAAAACAAAATTAACACCAAAAATGCAAAAATTTACGTAATCGTTAATTTAAAATGGTGGGCTTACGTGCAAATTAAGATAGGGTGGTCGTGAACCCGTATATTTACATTCTATCCTGGGGCCATAAAAATTAAGGGTTATCAGAATTAAATTAATTTTTTAATGTTGTTTATATTCTGTTTACAAAATGAAGTCTGTAGCAGCTACAGAGCTTATTAATATACTTTACGAGTTGGATTGGTGAGAGGGGTGGCCGATAAAGAGCAGTTAAAGAGCAGGTTTGATGAAAAAATTATTTGTGATCTTTTTGAGCGTCAAATATGCGAGAAAGCGTTTAAAGCAGGCGATCAGTAAAAACAGATTCTTGGCCCCAACTGTTTTAAGTTGTTTGCATTTTAGTTGATAATATAGCTTCTGAAGATGTTAATCTGACTGTTTTCTACAGCCCTAAGTGAGCAGTAGCTATTCACTATATGATCGATGGGTTTTTGATTAGAAAAGACTATGAATAATAGCTGAATTTACAATTATTTTTTTATTTATTAAATTTTTAGATTTAAAAATGGCTGCGAAGTCCAGTGAATCTGATTTAAAGAATTGTAATGAAACTATTTGCGAAAACAATGAAGTATTAACATTGAATTTTCGTGAATTTGGTTTTGAGAATGATGCAACAATTTAATATAAAGATCATAGTGAACTATTTAAGAAGCATTCAAAGTGATGAACATTGACTGTAGTGATTTAGAAACAAGCTATAATCTTGGCGGGTGTTATAGTAAGGTTAACGTGTTTTGAAGTGTTTGCAACGCTTGGGTGAAGATAAAAGCAGTTTATTACTTTTATTTTACTTTTTTTTTTATTTACGTAAAAATTGTGGACTTTTAAAGAATGTTGGACACAAGTAATTTCCGAGGGATAGAAAAATATTTACGGATGGAAGATAATATTTGATAGTGACAAACAATTAAAGCAATACCTTTAGTGAAGTAGAAGGATATTATTACCTACAAACGTTCAGGAAAGCGTGACACGGTTTCAGTTAAATCCTGAGTGTCTTCAGATGGAGCGCAGTCAAAAAGTTGCTGTTGGGCGTTTGATTGATTTTCTAAGCCTGATGACTGTAACTGCAAATTGGGGGGTTTCAATAAACAGATAAGAAGTTATTAGCTATCGGACCAACTATAGCCTGGGTGACTACATGCTTACACTGTTTAACCATGCAATGTGAGGAGGCAAAGTTAAGGGGTTCTGGCTGTTACTGTCGCAGTCCTTGAATTCAAATTGAAAAAAAACAAAAACAAAGCTCTATCCATATAGTGGCAATTCTTACCTTCCTCTTCCAATAGAGTTAGAGTTAAAACGAGCAGTCTTTAACTACATTAATTCTGACACATGTGTTTTATGTGGTGTGTTTGATGTGCATTTTGCATCTGTCAAAACTTCATGCAAAAGAGTTTCCAATTATGAAAATTCAAAGATAGCCTGAAATTGATAAAATAACCTTTCCTCATAACGTAATCGTCATACACATGGTCTGTAGTAGACAATCTTGTGCTCTAAGGATTTTCCAAAAGCTCCTCTTTGGTGGGAGAAACCACTTAACAAACATGTAGACTTGATCTGTTTGCAGATTAGTACAAAGAGTCATTATGTTTAATTAGAACAATAAGCCGACTTATGGCCTATACGTCAAGTAAATCTAAACAAGAGCTGTGTTGAAGGTGCTGATCAGAATCCAACTATAGAAGGCAGCTGCCAGTCATAAGAAATTGTAAAGGTTTTGTAGGACTGTGGAACCGAACTTCTTAACTGAACCAGGGGTCTAAAGTTAGTTTTAAGAAAGTACGCAAAATGCGATGAGCCGTACGTGTGGTTTATTGCTGACTTTGAATCGCTTTGCCGCAGTACTCTGGCAACAACAGCAAAAAACAAAAAAAACAAACTTATTAACACCATCAGATCTGTTCTTATGCGTTTTTTGTTGTTAGGTCAGACGGCCAAACACAAGCTGAGATTTACAGAGGTCCCCAACGCGGCTTTTGTTGATTTTTTAGGGCTGTTTGAACAATTCGCAATCAGTTATCCAATGAACTGAACCTTTCAGAATGGTTTTGACTCCTGAAGACAGAGAACGTCTGACTTCAGTGTCACTGTTGGATTGCGCTTGGGAGCTAACACCAAAAGTAAGACGCGACCAGTAAGAGCACGATCAATTACTGGAAAGTTCAGAGGAGTAGCTAGCACACAGGCTAGAGTAATCTTAACTTTAGGTTGATCTAAGACATGGAAATGCTATCTTTACGAGGCTACGATTGCATTTTATATGCAAGGCAGTGACTTTGGAATATAAGAGGGCTACCAGCATTGCACAGTCTTCAAGAAAAGTACATGACTTTTTATCTTGGATGTTTATCCTTTTATGACTCAGAAAATCTGATGGCTAGTTTAGATAGTTAGCAGGCTCTAGACGACTTTCCATCACTAAAACATACTTTGACCAGCTTTTGTGCTCAAAGGAGTTTATCCTTATGAACACATGAACTCATGAGACAGCTTGATGAAGACTCATTCCCCCTTAAAGGCGCTTTCTTTTTCTTGTCGTAGAGGCAAAGACATAATGATCTGAATATGAATACGCTCAAAAGGCACAGGACAGAATTACATCTGTCAACATATGGGCGATTATATGATCAGTATTTAATGGCTGAGTGTGTTTAATGGCAGACTATTTTTTCAGATTTACAGAATCTACATGCATGAATCATTACAGTTAGGACTATCACATGACATCTTGCCAGGGCCTTTTTGGGATGCTTGTCTTAAAGTCTCAAACAACAGATTGACTTAACTTCTGATCTACCCACATTCAGGATGTTGAAGATGGGTAAGGGGAGTTATTAGATGGCTCAATCCTTCTGCTAAGCAACACAAGTATTTAGACGATTATGATCCACTAAACGTCTATCTATTAATGTACTTCGATGCCAACAATCAGTATGGGATGGGGCCATGAGCCAACGCTTCATGAGATATTTACCATGATTAAACGGGCCTCCGATGTCAATACTGTGTTAGGTATTTGTCAGAGGCTTCGCCTGATAAACCAATAGGTCTAATCTTTTTTTATTCGAAGATTAGACTTAGAATCTCCTAAAGAATTACACTATCTCACAACGATTACCCCTAGCGTAGAAAGATAAGATGAGCCCACGAACCTCCTAAACTTGTGCCTAATCTTTTTCATAAAATAATTATGTCTGTCATTACATACTGTTGGCAGTTTTACCTAAAAGCATGATTAAGCTGACAGTGTTCACGACTATTTATAGTGATCAAGAGCTTTTCTGAGGCCATCATCTGGAAGAATTGGATCTTAAGAACCAAGCCTTGACGCTTCAGAAAAAAGACTTTTTTAAGTTATTGAAAACAGCTGTTTTGGGCAAAATTGGGATTCCACACAAACGCAAAGATGTGAAATTTAGTTACAAAAAGAAAAAAAAGCAATTAAGCTGGTCTCTAAACTAAATATCAAGACTTTAGAAGAGTTTAAGACAGTGGTTGGCATTATGAGAAGAAAAAGGTGTTAAGTTGGCCAAGCGGTGTTATCGGCTTTCACCGTATTGAGTTGTCAAAGTTATTGTGTTAGAATTTCTGTATGACTACATTATTAAACCACTGTACCAGAAGCAAGAGTCTTTAATCAGACACTGGACTCTTTTATTCTAGTCGTCTCCCCAGAAGATTCTACAAAGGACTAGAAAACTGAGTAGCAAAGAACTGAGGGGTGGCACGACACATTGCGACTATCCCAAAGACAGTCCTTTAATTCAATGTAAACAAGGAAAAGTAATTGGAAAGATCGAATGGATGAACTTAATGGGAAGTTATCAAAGAAAATGTTGGATTTGCGGTCGAAGATGTATAGCGTTGCTAGCCGGGACTTCTGTAATGAGAAGGTAAGGGCATATGTAAAGAAGTTGTTAGAAAAAAATATAATCACAGTAATACAGCAAGCTTCTTTGAAAACACAGTATTTCATCACACCAAATTGTAAATCTGCGCTCTACTCTTCATCAAAGTAAAAACAATGTGTTACAAAAATCATCACTCGCTTTCAAATTAAAGAGAACTTACGTATCCTGTGTTTTCATATGCTGGTAGGGCATTGGAGAACTTTAAAAGATTACTTGGACTGCCCTTGGGTTGTATTAGCTTAAGAACCTGACTAGTACTTATTAAGAATTAAACAGAACATAACTTTAGAACTTAAAACACGAAAACCTAACTGGTACTTAAATCTAGAACTTCAATTTTTTTTGCACTTAATTGTATTTCTTGCACTTCCCTTCAAAAGTACTATTCTATAACTAACTTAAACTTGTACTTATCTAGTTCGTTTCTCGTATTAAAAACACTATTCATAGAATTTGTGGTCTACAGCGGGAGGTTGCACTTTTTGAAGAAGTGGTTTTCTTCTATTACTGTGGGGCTTGGGACTTTGATTGCTAGGTATGGTGTTAGGTATTATGTATTACTCAAGAACCACCCACAACGGCGCTTCCAATACATAATATTTACATCTTATGGTTTGTTGTGTTGTAGTTGCTAAATTGGGTTTTGTTGTATCTTTTTATTTGTTGGTGGCAGCGATGTAGTTATTACTATCTAGCAATTTTTGTTTTGCTGATTGGTGTGCTTTTTTTGCAGGTCTGTTCATTCAGCTAATTTACGCCCGACCTCAACTCGTAAGTTTTTTAGGAATTAGTAACAATACTCCACTTGTGCGTAAATTCACTTGTTGGTTATTATTCACTTGTGTACATTTGCTCTGCAGGACTGTCTGTGGCGTCTTCTCGCTCAATTTTTTTATTGAGATATATTTAATATGATCAAAGTAATATGATTAAAAGTAATTAATCCATGATGAATGGACATAAAATATCCCAAATCCTGTAATAAAATTGGCACATGCAAGAGTTTCTAGGACTTGTTTAAAACTGGATCTTGTGATAAGTCATATTTAAATACTTCTTCTAAATCAACCGGCGCCATCTTACTTACTAACTTAAGATTTAAACTTATATTGTTGGCCCCACCGATTAACCATTTTGACCTAGGAACTCTGTTCGTTCCTAGGCGTAGTACTTCTCAACGTATGATGTAGACAATTGTTGAACTGTTCATACTTGTTCAGTGCTAATACTGTTTATGTTTCCACACGCAGAGAGAGTATATCTTTCTTTATGGCAGTGGTCTGTGAGTAGTTGCTTGTCTCAACTTTAATAGTTCGTCCATCCATTTATAAAACAATAAAAATAAATATATTACTTTTAAAATCATGAGTTTTTAACGCTGGTTAATTATGCAGTGCCTATCGTTAGGTGTTTTAGTTTATTTGTCAACCCTTGCAAAATGTTTGTTAGGATAAAAAAACGCGCCTCGCAAACTTTTGAAAAGATAGAGATCAGCAAAACGCTCGCCTTGAACCTTAGTTTTAGCTTTAACAACAAAAGTTTATTGATTAAAAAGAGATAGACAGTCTTTGTCTTATGATTCTTTTAATTATTTTTTTTAGTTAGTTAAAATGATGAGTGAAAAAAAAGATTATCAATAGATTTACCATTTGCTGTAATTAGTGGTCTTAGTATATGGTTAGGTGTTAGCAAAAAAATCATGTTAAAACTGAGCCAGTGATCTAGGACGGTTAGACATTGAGGACGTTGTTAAGGTTTTATAGTTGTAATTACTGCAGGGGATTGCGTCAAAAGGACTTTCTTGTACACGGGATTACAGTGAAATATTAATGCATTAGAAAGATTAATTCATAAGAAATAATGATAAAAAAGATGTTCTGGTTGGTTCAGATGGTTTGGGTGGAGCTATTGTTAATGCTTTTAGCCTTTCAGAAGGCCATTTTGTTTTGTAAATTGCGGTCCGACGAAGGAGAGAAACGTAAAACAAGGCAATGGAAGATTTCGCAAGGCAAGAGACGCTTACGAGAAAAGACGAATTGCGCATTAGACTTATTAATAAAAGTTAAGAGAAGGGGCATGCAAAGCACAATTTACAGCTTGATGACGCAATGGAATGGGTATTACTAGTGACAGGAAAGAAGTTTATGTAAATCCGCCCCGAGATGTTGATTTTTATGAACCATCGAGGAACAGAATCGCAGAAATAGTTTTTTATTGCAGTTTGGCATGACCTCAGTCTATCTTGTTGCTCTTTTCTTGTGTAAAATAAAAATGCATTTAAAATATGGACAATCGAGTTACAAATATATTTATTCTCCTAAGGGTATTTGAGCGGGATAGGGACTGCTATTGAAAACTGAGTAAAGTGCTAGGAGTGTTGAATCAGATGAGAAAGAGGTCTTTCAAATCAGGGCAATTTGGCCAATATATTGTGCCACAAAGAATAATAAGGGCATAAATTTGTATTTCAGTTCCAAATGACACCCACCAGATGGACTTGCTGTATCTTCACATGAGAAAGTTAGAAGGAATAAAGTTTAAGTATGTTCTGAACCAGTGTTGAAATGGCTTAAGAACAAAGACGCTGAACTTTAACTGATAAGCTCACTGCTGTGGCGTGGCTTTACAACAAATTACATGCGAGGACCCATTAAAGTATCTAGGATGATTCAAGTTGATGATGGGGAAAAGATTCAAAGGTTTCTGTAACAGTGTTTTTTAAAGCGGCATGGTACAGTTAAGAGAGGGATCCAGGCACCCATTCGATCCACAAGCCCTTAGTAGAAACTTTATATGAATCTGCTGAACGCTGTTTACTATCAATATCACAGAGAAAATTATGGATGGGAGAAGAACACGAATGGGTTGGGAGATTGCCAGCATTTTTAAGGCCATGAACATTGAAGAATTTAAAGCAACAGGCTTAAACCTGTTGTAACAATCAAATATAAAAAAAAAAATTAGCATACTGAGATGTGGGGGGACTCAAAAACTCTTGCCGTTTGGACTAGAAGTAAGATACTTGTATGCTTCGGAGATGCAGAAGGTGATGTTAGAATTAGCAGCCAAGACCCTTGGCGGGTTAGATGTCTATGAAGTTGAAAGATTTATGAAGACATCCTCCATATATTATTTAAGAGAAACTTTTCTGCTAAAAAGCTGCCCTAAAAGATCCTTTGTTCGTGACAGAGCTGCAAGTTGTCCCGCAAAACACAGGAGTAAAAAAATAGTATTTATTTTTTGCTAAACTTATTTTTTTTTTACTTATTTTTTGGTATTTTAGGCTTAATGATCATGAGTTTGTTTTTAATTGTTCTGTTTTAATTGCACCGTGTTTCTGTTGTGAAGTAAAGTCTTTCTCCTCTCCTTTTGAAGTTCAATTTTTTGTGTCTGTAATCTCACATCAGCCATAAGCTTCTGACTTCTTTGTCTGTTATGTATACATCCTGTAATGATTTGTATTCTTATCTTAATGAACAAAGTTTTTTTTTTTTGGGGCTGATGCTAGGGTACAATGGCCGTGTGCTTGTGTAATATCGGAGTTATTTTTTTTAAAAAGCACTTACAATCATAGACAGGCGCTAGCCCTAAACAAGGCCCTAATGCTTAAGGGCTGGCGTCCAACCCCAGTAGCTAAAACGCATCACTGACCCACACTTACGTAGTAAGCTGTGATGAGCAGTAATTAATAGAAAGATTTAAAGCTTTAGCATATTTCTTTTAGTAACTATACTTTATCGAGTCGCTTTCTATTTCTTTTGAAGTTAATTATTTGCTTAACCTTAAACTGTTGACACTCATTTTTTATTTAGATTTATTTTTTTAAATAATCTTGTTCATATTTCTTATTATTTAATTCTTCTTGGCAGCACTTCATTACAAAGAGTAAAACGCAATAAAATCAGATACTTATGAAATAAAGTCGAGTTTGTTAGTTTCGCTTTTCTTCATCACAGTAACCTTGTAGGTTTTTATTTTATCTCCGTTTTCGTAATTGCAAATAACGTACTTACGAGGGGATCAAGTTTTCCAGATTTTTTGTACACCTCTTGATAACGTATGTTTGGCAAATAGGATGCCCTCCCTTGGAGTAATAAATAGCGAAAAAATCATTGTCATTTGCTAGGTATTTGTGACGGTAGCGTTGGGGTAATTTCTAAGCCAACGGTGTCACCCCCACTTCAGTAAGGTCCTATTTCTTGTAGCATATATTCAGAACCCAGCTGTTATTTAATTTGTTTTTTCTGTTGTGTTCTGGAAACTGAGTCTAACAAGGAATGGGTCTGATTTGTGGCTTTTTAAAATGTTTTTCTTATCAAAGTAACTTGGGGTTCGTAGTTCAAACTTTAAATTCCAAGCAATTTCAGGACGCAACGCCCCCAAGATTCTCTTTTTATGAAGTTTGTATTCGTGTTTGCCAAATGTTTGCCCTTAATTTCTTATCTCTTCTGGTAGGATATTGCTGTCGTATTTTGTCATCAATTTCTGTTCGTTGTAAACCCCATCATTCTGTGTAATTCAAATCCATAAACATTCCTGGCATCCTATTTAGATCAAACCTCAGTTGTGTTGCTAGGGTCTTTTTGCTCTGCTGCAGTGGGAGGCATTTCGAGTAGCTGCCGCTTTGATTCTGGACCTCGAGACATTCTTTTTAATATTAAAATTATAATAAAGAATTGTTATAAACATCCACTAATAAACAATCTACAAGAAACAAATGTATTGAATGGGGGGTCAGTTCGCCATAGGATAGCTTAGCGTGCTTAGTTTTTTTCTAATGCTCTTTTATTTGTTTTAGTCATCTTTGTCCCTTATTATATTATTTTCACATAACATTCTTCAAAATATCTTTATCCTTAGTGTAAATAATACAAAACCGATTTAACTGCCGATCTAAAGTCTTTTAAGGACCAGCATTGTATTTTTGAGTAAGAGCCACACAGAAACTAAGGCTAAAGGTAGCTTTGTCAATGTCTGTGTTCAGCGCACAGTCATAATAATAAAAGTGTTTCAGTATCCTCAATAGTTTATTCACTATGTTCTAAACAGTCGTCAGTTTGGTCGCTAGGTTCAACTTAAAATATATTCTGTTGTCAAATAAAACTTCTTTCTTTGTAAGACTTGTTGTGTTAATGTTGAGCAGATTATAACAATGTACTCGTAATGAAACCTGCTATTGTTTGTAACAATCAAGTACGAAGACAGTTTTACACACACGCAGTATCCGCAGATAGGAGAACAGTGCGGATCTGTGGCAGAAACATCAAAATATCCATTCTGTTCTTTTTATTACGGTTATTTTTATGTATTTTATAAGGCCACGTCTTTTAGCTGTTTTCTTCATGTTTACTGGGCATCACAAAACGTAAAAAACATGATTTTGTATTGGTGCGTTTCCGTCTGCTTTCTTGTTTAAGTGAAATATTATTTTTTTATACCATCTTGCCTACACTTTCTCCACGTAAGTAGTCTTCGAGTCTTACTTATAATGGCGAAGTTTTTTACATACGCGATCAACTGCAGGATCTCTGTGCCTTCCTCCAGCGAACAAAAAACTTTCTTATTTCAGCAAGTTTAGGTGAGGAAAAGTCCTCGACCTGAATACAAACTGATCAGGCTTGCCATTTATTGCACAGTAACCTTCTCAATTTTTGGATATAAAAACGTTCTTGTTTCTCCATGATAAAGGGAGTTGTTCTTCAGTAAACAGAAAAATTCCTTTTAAGACTTCAAAGACTGATTTAGATGATTAGTTTCCTGAAGTGTCTCGCTTGTTTATATTTTCTGTAGTGAGTGTTATAACCGTTTCATAAACTAAATAACCGTTTTACTTTTATACCGGGTTAGATTGGTTCTGGCCAGTTCGGGTTAGTAAAAACATCAAATCAAGAGGAATATGTCGCGGACTGTGTATTTGGATTAAAGGGTTTCAGACAGGAACAAACAGACTCGTGGATTAAATGTAGTTTAAGTAAGTTTTCTTTTCGTGCACCTTGGTAATATGGCATACGCGTCTTTAACAGTTCAAAATCTATAGGGATGCAGAATCTGTTGCCAAATGCGTTGATACTGCCTCTCTTTAACATTCCTTTGCATCTGTGATTGAGGCCGTTTTGGCCTTGTATTCCTGTGATAAACTTTTTTTTTCTTTCCTTTTAGCAGATAGATCAGAATGGAGGGCAAACTGTCTGCATCGCTTAGTACAAAGACGTCTCTGCCTCCAGTTGTTGCTTATGTGTAACGATTGCCCTGCCCAAATTAGCAAAACAACAGTGCATTAGTGATTGTCGATGTCTTATCTTATTTTGAAGATTAGTTTCAGCAGTGTGGCATTATAACCATTCGTCAGGCCAAGTTCAGGGAATTGACTATTTTTAAATTAAAAGTTGTTAGGCTGAACTGTTGATGGAGTATTTACAATAATTACAGTCTGCTTATACCTTTTTACGCCATACGTTCCTTCTCTCTTTAGATGGGTCGAGGTAAAACGTATGAGTTCATTTTTTTATAAAACAAAAAAGAATATAAATAAAAAAATATGGATGAAGATTTTGACGAATTAATCCTATTGAGAAGAAGAGATGAAACAGAAAGGGCTTCATTGCAAGAAGAGCTTGAAGGAGCAGGTTCTTACTCCATAGAACGTCAAGACCTCTAGCGAGTAAGAATTCAATCTATGTTATAGAAGAATAGGGCGGAGAGCTACCAGGTGCTTGTCCTAACGATTTTGAAGAAGATGGCGGGTATTTGTAATAAGAAAAATGGGCCAGGAGGCCGTGTAAAAAGCTTACTTCAACGCAAAAAACCAAACAAGTTTTAAAAAACTAAGCAAATTAGGCGAAACTCCTATTGCAAGGAGAACAATTAAACTTTTAGAGCTTGAGCTGTAGACGTTAGTATTTACAAAACTTTGGGGCAAGAGTTTCCAAACAATCTAAAATACAAATAATACCTCTTCACGATTTAATCTCAAGAAGCAGATGATCTAATCGCTAGAAATTGAACGGTTTAAGTGAGGAGAACAGTAAAAAACAATTGGTGATTTCCATAGCCTTGCGTGATATCCTGGGGCTTAATGCTGCTCTGCGGAAATAAGGGGCCGAACTAACAACAATTTAGGCAAAACTGGCGTGCTAGATAGAAAATTGAAGGAAGAGAAAAAAAATAAATAAAACGGGCTTAATGCATTGATAACCTTTAGGGCGAGAAGAAAGGCAGAATACAGCAAAATATTACTGGATTTAATGATAGAAAGGGCAGCTAGGTTAGAAATGCTTGTTTCTAAAGAGCACAGCTAGATGACATCAAGCAGAATAAGAGAAACTATAAACAAAATACTTTATGATAATACAACGCTGGCAGAAAGAATAAGGATTTGTTCAGAGAACAAGGGATTACAATAGTGTATATTAAACAGCAGTTTGGTTGCTATCTCTACATCGTTTATGCTTTAACGGCAGTTGCGCAACAGTGCCCGTAGCGCCCCAAACACCCAGCTGGTAAAAGCTTGGATTTAGAAACAATTACATCTTTAGCAAACCTATTAATGAAGTTAGCAGCCAAAGCGCTTTGATGTCTGCCTGGCATATTGGCAGTGTTGTTGTTGTGGTTTTGTCTACTATAAGAAAGTTGCTGGTTATAGGCGAATCTGTGGACGTTAGGAGTGTAGTGCTGGATTAAGTTTTTAGTGAAATAAAGTATGGCTAATTCGTAAAAGTTAAAGACAACAAGGGCTGATTTTTCTTAGTTGACTGTCAGTTGCGAGGCAGATCAAAGGTGCGTTGCTTCTGGTTTAGGGGGTGCTTTTAGTGTGGGGGTTTTAACGGATCGCTTTCTTAGGGCTAGTGTACTTGTTTTAAATGGATCGGTGAGGCTTGTCGTGTAAGCCTTGATTGTGCCTAAGGTTTGATCTTTTCTCAGCTGTATGAGGATTTCATTGTTATAATTTCTGTATCTTGCCAACTGTAGCCTAAGGTCAGAAGGCCTGCATGTATAATCATGATCCACAACAAAGTCAACCTTTGACCTAGCATTGTGCAAGAACGTCTTGGTACCTTTGTATGTGGCAGGCAAATCACAAAGCCGAGTTAATAGCATCTTCTAATTAGTAGAAATTGTTTTTAGCATCAAAGCGGTAGATTGATCCACTGTGCATAGACTTAGCTGTGATTGTGTCCTAATAAGGACACGACAACGTATGTCCGTATGGAGTCATTGAGTTTTGCACTCCTGGCATTGTTAGGCTTCACTTTCATTAAGTATAAATTCGTCCAGGGCATCAGGGTTGTTTTTGTTCTATGGGATCCAATCGGATCGTTTGTTGGTTGAAAAAGTGGTGTGGCCAGGAGTCTCGTCACAAGTATATCTTACGTATCGCCCCTCAAATACAATGCTGCATATACCATGATTGCGGTCTAATTTTGTCTAAAATCAGTTGATTGAGAGTTTAATGTTAAAATTGTTGAGATTCTTTCTATGCTTGTGTCATTAGTTTTTAAATGGATTAAAAGCGTTGTCGTTAGGGAAGGGGGCATTGTAGTTTCGGTAGTATTGTCTGTACTGGTAATAAAATGAAAGTTTATTACTGACCTTACCAAGAAGATTGGGGTAGGTTTATGGTTTGGCATATTGAAACACCGCAGCCAGTAGTGCGCACGTAAATGCAAAATTTTAGTGAATTCTGGAAAAGCATAGCTGGGATGACATGCTGATGGACTCTGTCACTCTTTATTGGAGGATTTAAATATTTAGTTAGGGGATTTACAAGTCTGAATTGGGAAGCTGTTATGATCATCTCTGCAATGGTTTTAAATTGCTGAAGTCAAAGTTGAGGTTATAAAACGTTCCTACATTGTAAGTGCATTTCGTTATATTTTAACGGTTCCATTTTTAATTAGTTATAAAAAAGAGGTAATCTATATACCAAGCAAAACGAGCGTTGTTTTAACGTATCAATTGTCAATTGGCGCGGGAGTTGTAGGATTGCCTTTAAAGAAATTGGTTTAAATTTATGTGGGTTAAATATCTGAAAAAGCTAGAATAATGGATCAATATTAGATAACGTGGGTGGGAATCAAATAACCTTATGTGAAAAATACCTGATGGTTACTACAACTTTTGCTTTTTTAAAAGACAGTACTTAGCGAATTGGACATTATTGTAATTTAAAAATTAACGAAGCAACCCTCAGATTTACTATAATTTGTCCATAGAAGAAGGAAGAGAGTACACTTTTCCGAGGGCTGGCTAAAATCTTAGGCTTTTCACGTTAGGACAGAGGCTTATAGATTTAGTAAAGGAGAAGATGTCTATCAATGTGAAAGGTAAAAAAACTTCTGAATTTCTCGCGAACCAAATTTTGTAAGTCCATTTACAACAGTTAAAAAACAGATGCTAAATTTGTTGAGGTATCAATCTCAGTTCTTAAGGTTTTGCCTCACTAGGAGCGGGGTTTGCGATTATGATTAATTCAGTTGGAAAAAAACCAGTGAATTTTAAAGAAAATTAATTAATGGGCCTATATAATTTATTAGATGTATAAAATAATAACCAAATGGAGAGCGGTTTTTCTTCTGATTTATTACTAGTGCTGGTAGTAGAAGAGCGTACTGTAAAAAACATTAGTATTATGCCCTGGAGAGATTGTAAATTACGGGTTTACGTTCACCTATCTTATTTTTGACGTAAGCCCCCATTTTAAATTAACGAGTACGTTATTTTTTTCAGTTTGTGGTGTTAATTTTGTTTGTTAAAAAAGGTGTTTAATTTTGCAAAAGTGCATGAGAAGGACGTGATTGGTGAGTGAAATGGGGGGTTTTCGTGCAAAATAAGAGGGCGTGGTCGTGAACCGTAATATTACATTTATGTGATTATCGTTGCATGTGGGGATCTCTCTGTCTGTCTGTCTGTTTGTTTGTTGTTGTTGTCTGTCTCTCTTCATTGCTGTGGTACGTGCGTGGTGCGATTGTGTGTTATTTGGTGTGTGTGTGTTTGTGTGTTTGTGTGTGTGTGTGGGTGTGTGTTTGTGTGTGTGTGTGTGTGTGTGTGTTGGTGTGTGGTGTGTGTGTGAGAGTGTGCGTGCGTGACGTGAGTGTGTGTGTGTGTGTGCGTGTGTGTGTGTGTGCGCGGCTGGGGCGTTTGTTATGTGTGTGTGTGTTGTGTGTGTGTGTGTTGTGTGTGTGTGTGTGTGTGTGTGTGTGTGTGTGTGTGTGTGTGTGTGTGTGTGTGTGTGAGGCCAGTAGCAATTGTCATCATGGTGCATTGCTTTATATCTTGCTTCTTTACTTTTTATGGAATAGTGAGAGGCATTTAAAACGAATTGTTGCTCTATCGTTTACCCAGTTACTCTAACTAATCAGTTGTCAGCAATCCTTTTCACTGTAGTTTATAAACTGCAGTTAGTTTCAGTATTTTTGGTTTGTGTTTTTTGAGCTGGATTGGCAGACTTTGAATGAGGGTTATTTGGTTATCACACACACACACACACACACACCCACAACAACACAACAACACACACACACACCACACAACAAACACAAACACACACACACAAGCGATGCACACAGCCCACAACATACCCCCCCACACAAACGGAAAGTCATGACCCAACAAAGTGAGCTGCCGGTTTAGAAAGGATAGACAAACATCTTTTTCCAAAAGAGCAATGCGCTTTCAACGAACAAATGCACCAGTGAGAATAAGATGATGCCAAAAAAAATAACTTTTATCAGTTCTCAGAGTCCGGTGCCTCCTCACACTTTAATATTCGTCACAATCCATTTTTAAAACATAAAAATAATATAATACTTTTAAAACCATGAGTTTAACGCTGTTAATTATGCAGTGCCTATCGTTGGTGTTATAGTTTATTCAACCCTTGCAAAATGTTTGTTAGGAATAAAACCCCCAACATGGAAAGATAGAAGATTCGCCAAAACTAGTTGCAACCTTATTTTTAGCTTTAACAACAAAAGATTATCTGATTAAAAAGCACATAGACAGTCTTTCGTATTATGATTATTTTAATTATTTTTTTAGTTATAAAAAGATGAGTGAAAAAAAGATTATAATACGATTTACCATTCTGCTGTAATTAGTCGGTCTTAGTATAGGCTATAGCGTGTTAGCAAAAAACATGTTAAAATGAGGCCGGCTGACCTAGGAAGGTTAGACATTGAGGATTGTTTAAGTTATAGTTGTAATTACTGCAGGATTGCTCAAAAGACTTTCTTGTTACACAGGGATATCCCAGAAAATATTAATGCATAGAAAGATTAATTCATAAGAAAATAATTTTAAAAAAGATGTCTGGATTGGTTCTGATGGTGGGAGGAGCTATTGTTAATGCATTAGCCTTCTCTGGAAGCAATTATATGTTTAGTAAATTGCGTCCGATGAAGAGAGAGAACGCATAACAAGGCAATGGAAGATTTAGCTAAGGCAAGAGACGCTTATGAGAAAAGACGAATTGCTCACTTAACTTTATTAATAAAAAGTTAAGAGAACAGGACATGCAGAGCACACATTTACAGACGTTGATGACGCAATGAATGAGTATTACTTAGTGACAGGAAAGAAGTTTCTAACATCGCCCCGCCAGAACTGTCTGACTTTTATGAACCATCTGAGGAACAGAAGACTGCAGAGATAGTTTTATTGAGTTGGCATGACCTCAGTCTATCTTGTTGCTCACTTTCTTGTGTAAAATAAAATGCATTTAAAAATAAGGATAAAATATATTATTCTCCTAAAGGTATTGGAAAGGAAAGACTGCTATTGAAAAACTGAGTAAAGCTGCTAGAGTGTCTGAATCAGATGCGAAAGACTGGCTTTCAAAACAGGCAATTTGGCAAATATATCTGCCTGCCCCAAAAAGAATAATAAGGCCTAGATTTGTTAACTCAGTTCCAAATGACACCCACCAGATGGACTTGCTGTATCTTCCACATGAAAATTAGAAGAAAACAGGTTAAGTATCCGCTGACAGTTGTTGACCTGCTTCAAGAATACAAAGAACTCTCAAACCTTTAACGATAAAAGCTCAAACTCTGTGCTGTGGCTTTTACCAAAAATATAATGCGAGGCCCATTAAAATATCCTAGGATGATCAAGTTGAAATGAAGGAAACGAATTTAAAGTCAGTAAAACACCTGTTTTTAAAACATCAATGTTACGTTAAAGAGGATCCAGGCAACCAACGATCACAAGCCCTATTAGAAAACTTTTATAAGAATCTAGCCAGAACGTTTGTTACCTAGCATATCACAGAGAAAATATGGATAGAGAACGCAACACCGAATGGGTTTAAGGAGATTGGCCAGCATCTATACGGCTATGAACAATGAAGAATTTAAAGCAACAGGCCTTAACCAGTAAACCTATCATATTAAAAAATAAGCATTACTGCAGATGTGCAGTGGTACGCATCACAGAAACTCTTGCCGATTGGACCAAACGTAAGATACTTTAGTATGCTCCTTGAAGGCAGAAGGTGATGTTAGAATTAAGAGCTACAGATCCCTATATGGAGCGTATACGTATATGAAGTTGAACGAATTAAGAAAACAACCCCCCCTCCCGTATATTATTTAAGAGAGACTCTTTCTGCTAGCATGCTACTACGACTAAAACAGCCCCGCCCCTAAAAGATCGTTTGTTCGCGAAGATTCACGTTTGTTCCACCCCAACACAGTGAGTTAAAAAAAAAATATATTATTTTTGCTAAACATATTTTTAGTTATAACTTAATTTTTTTTACCTATTATTGGGCTTAACAGAACATGTGTTTTTTTCAAAGATCTGAATTAAATGGCATCAAAGTCTACCAGTTCGTTAAGTAACCGTCTTTCTCCACTCCTTTTTGAAGTCAATTTTTGATCCGTCTGTAATCCCTCAAAACCATCGCCATAAGCTTTTGAAATTCTTCGTCTGTAAATAGTTGTTCATCCCAGTAATGTTTTGCTTATTTCTTAATCTTAATGAACATAGTTTTGTTGCTGATGCTAGGGCTACAATAGCATGTCTTTTGTAAATTAGGAGTTAAGATTTTTTTAAACAGCACTTAACAATCATAGACAATGGCCCAAACTCTAACCCCGAGACTCCCTAATGCTAAAGAGACTGCGCCCCAGCCCAGTTGCTAAAAGAGCAAACACTAGACCCAGCAACTTCACGCTAGCTACAGCTGATAGCCAGTATTACATAAGAAAAGTATTTACAGCATTAGAATATTTTTTCTAGTAAGACCCATACTTATCCAAGATCACTTCTATTTCCTATTGAAGTCGAGTTATTTGCTCAAACCCTAAACTGTTGAACCCTCCATATTTAATTAAGATATTTTAAAATTATCTTATACATATCTTCTTAATAAATCCTTTTGGCATCACCTTCATCAACAGAGTAAAACGCAATAAAATCACATACTAAATGAAAATAAAAGCGAGGACTGATAGTTTGTCTTATATGTCAACATACTCAGTAACTATATCAGATAAGAAAAAGTGTTTATTTTCATCTCCGTTTTTTAGTAATAAAGAAGAACGAGGCCTAAGAGGACCCATCTAATTTCAGAACCAATAATTTACTCCTCTTGCTAACACAATGTTCCTGGCAAAACTAGAATTAGACTCCCACCATGGGTAATTAATCAAACAAAAAATCCAAGTACATGTAGGCAATTGTGGTTTTGGGATAAATTTAGGGTTACTGTGTCATCCCCCAATGACAACGAAGGTCTTTCTTTCTGCGCAACCACATATTTCGCGTTTATATTATCTATGACAATCAGCTTTTCTGTTGTGTTTCCTGGGTCAAGACTAGCAAGAAAGGGAACCTGCATTCAAAGCTTTTCTAAATGTGTTTTTAATCAAAGTATACAATGGGGCTTCGTAAGTCAAATTTAAAATCCCAGTTAATATACAGACGCAAGACCCAGCCTATTGTCTTGTTTATAAAGCCTGTAGTCATATTTCCGTAATCATTGTTTCTAGATTTCTTATTTGTTCTAGTTTTAGGATATTTGCTGTCGTTTTTTGTCTTCAATTTCTGTTCGTTATTTGTTAACTCCATCATCTTGATTCAAATCCATAAACTTCCCTATCACCCCTATCAGATCAAACTCGGCTGTGTCTGCTAGGTCTTTTAGCTCACAGCAGTGCATTTAGGAGCAGCTGCCTTTTGATTCTGGCCCCGCAGACATTCCTTTTTAAATATTAAAAATTTATAATAAAAACAAAAATTTGGTTTATAAGCAATCAATAACAAACAATCTACAATAAACAAACGTATTTAAGTGGGGGGATCAGTTCGTAAGCATAGCCTTAGCATCTTAGATTTTTCTAACTGCCTTTATTTTTATCTCATCTTTGTCTGCTTATATAAACATAATTTTCACTTAAACATTCTTCAAAACTATCTTTATCCTTAGTGTAAAAATAAACAATACCGATTTTTAACTGCGATCGAAAGTCTTTAAGACAGCATGTATTTGTGAGTTAAGACCACACAGGAAACTTAAGGCTGGCGTCCATAAAGGCTAGCTTTGACAGAGCATTTTCTTTTTAACAATTGTCTCGTCAGCTGACAGTCATCAATAATAAACAGGGTTTGCAGTTTCCCTTAACAAGATAGTCTATAGTAAATTCTCAAACAGTCGCATAGCTTGTCACTAGGATCAACTCAAAATATATTATTGTCCGTCCAAATAAACTTCCTTCTTGTAAGGACTTGTGTGCTTAATGGTTGTTGCAGAATATAACAATGTGCCGTAATGAAACCTGTAAAATATTGTTTTGTAAACACATCAAGGTACGAAACAGTTTTCTTACCACACCCAGTAATCCCGCAAATAAGAAAAGTGTGGATCTTATGCAGAAACTTCAACTATCTCATCTGTTTAAATAGGTTATTTCTTCTGCATTTTAAATAAGCCACCGTCTTTTAGGCCTGTTTTTCTTCAATGTTTAACTGAGCATCACAGAACCATAAAAACATGCATTTGTATGGGTGCGTTTCCGACTGCTTTCTTGTGAAATATTTATTTTTATACCATCTTGGCCCTACCCTTTCTTCTCCCCTTCCAAACAATCTTTGTCAAATGTAGATCTAAAAGTCCAGCCACAGCCCATATTTGTTTTATTAAGTAGTCTTTGAGTCTTACATCATAAAGCGAAGTTTGACATACACGACAACTGCAGGATCCCTTTGCCTACCTCCAGCAAAACATCTTCTTATTTCATCAAAGTGTTGGAGTGAGGTAAAAGTTTTCACGACCCGAATATAACTATCAGACTTGCATTTATTGCACAGCCAACCTCTCAATTTTTGGCTATAAAACGCTTCTGATTCTCTATGAAAAGGAGTTTCTCCTTCAGTAAACAAGAAACAAAATTCCTTTTAAAGACAGACGTCAGAGACAGATATAGATGTATGTTTCCAGAGAGTGGTTCACGCTTGTTTCAATGTTCTGTAGTGGAGTGCAGAACTCTTTCATAATAAATAACTGTTTTAATTTTATACTGGTTAAAGATTGTTTCTGGCCAGTTCAGGGTTAGTAACACATCAAACTCAAAGAAATGTCGCTGACGTGTATTTAGCTTCAGGGCTTCATACAGAACAACATATCGCTAGGTATTAAATGTCAGTTCATAAGTAAGTTTTCTTTAGTGCACCTTGGTAATATGGCATATGCTTCTTTAACAGTTCAAAATCGTAGAGGGATGCAGAATCTGTTCCAACTGCTTCTGCTAACGCTCATCTTTACACATCCTTTGCATCCTTCCCCGCGTAAAGCCTGGCTTGAACCGTTTGTGGCCTTGAGTATTCCCTGATAAACTTTCTCTTTTTCTTTCGTTTTAGTAGCCATAGTCAGAATAGAGGCAAAAATTCTGCCTCGCTTAGTAACAAAGACTTCTCGCCCTCCAGTTTGATTGCCATATGTTTAACGATGGCCCTGCCCAAATTGCAACAACATAGCATTAGATCTGTCGATTTAATATCTATTTGAAGATAGTTTAGCAGTTGCCTGGCATTATAACATCGCAGCGCCAAATCATGGAACTCACTATTAAAGTTTTGTTCAGCTGAACTGTTGATGGGGTATTTTCACTAATTACAGTCTGCCTTATACCTTTTACGCCATGGGTTCCTTCTCTTTTCTGTATGTGACTCGAGGTCACCAACGCATAATGAGTTTCATTTTTTTATAAAACAAAAAAAGAATATGAAAAAAAAGAATATGGATTAAGATTTTGACGCGATTTAATCCTATTGAATAAAAGAAGATGAAACAGAACTGGGCCCTTCATGCAAGAAAGCTTGAAGGAGCGGGTTCTGTTACTCCCAAGACAACGTCAAGAAACTATTGGGAGAAAGAAATCAATCATTTCATAGCAGCATAGGACAGAGCTACCAGCGTGCTTGATCCTAACGATTTTGAGGAAGATTGTGGCATTTGGTATATAAGAACTGTGCAGGGGCCGTGTAAAAAGCTACTTTCAACGCAAAACCCAAACAAGTTTTTTTAAAACTAATCACAATAAGGCGAAACACTCCCTATTTGCTAAGGCAGAACAATTAAACTTTTTAGATCTTAGAGCTGAAGCCGTTAGTCGTTTTACAGAATCTTGGGGCAAGAGTTGTCAAAAAATCTGATATGCAAACATACTTCTTCAAGATTAATCCAACAGCATATGAACTAATAGCAGAAATTGAAACGAGTTTAAGTGAGGAGACACAGTTAAAAACAATTGCCGTCTCTCCATTTCCTCTGCGTGAAATCCTGGGCTTAATATCGTCCTAAAAGTCATAAGGGGGCGAACTAGAAAAACATTTTGCAAAACTGGTGAGCTAGATAGAGAGATAGAAGAAGAAAAAATAACTGGCTGATCAACGATAACACATTAGGGTCCAGAAGAGAAAGGAAGAATACCGAGAAAATACAAATTCCCAAAGAATTAAGAAAAATTAGGTTCGAAACGCTGTCCAGATAACAGAGAAGAGCTACACGAAACAACAGATTAACGAAACTATAAACAAAATACTTTATGAAAACACTACGCTGCAGAAAATAATCAGGACTCTGTTCAGGGAACAGGGGATTCACAATATTAGCATATTAACATCTGTGGGTTTGCTATCTCAATACTTGTTTATTGCTTTAACAAGTGGTGGTGCACCACAGGGCCAGTAGCGCCTCAACGCCTCAGCCCGGAAAAAGTTGGATTAGAAAACAATTACATCATCTAGCAAGACTTATTAAAGAAGTAAGCTGCCAAAGCGCTTGATGCACTGCCATGCATAATTGGCAGCGTTGTTAGTTGGTATTAGTTCTACTAATCTGTAAGGTAGTCTGTTATGGTGGCTGACCATCTGTGGACGTTAGAGGTGCAGCTGCTGGATTAATTTTAGTGAACTATAGTATGGGCTAATCCGGAGGGGAGTAAAAGTAAAAATACGAACAATGGCTTCTTTTCGCGAGTATAGGGACTGTCAGTGCGAGCAGATTCAACAGGTGGCGTGCTTTCTGGTTGAGGGCTGCTTTCTGGCTGTGGGGCGCTTAAAACTGGATCGCTTATCTTCAGGGTCAAGGTACTTTTTTTTTAAATGGATGGAGCAGCCTTTGAATTGTCCTAAGTTTTGAACGTCTCCAGCTATGAGGATTTCATTGTTATAATCATGTATCATGCGCAATCTGCAGTCTAGGACAGAGAGTAGCATGTATAATCCATGACGTAACAACAAAGTCAACCGTTGAACCTAAGCATGTGCAAGAACGTCTTGATACCTTTGTATGTCTAGGCATGGGCAACTCAACAGCAAGTTAATACATCTTCTAAAGTGGCTAGAAATTGTTTTTCTACATCAAAGCCGGTAGATGATCCACTATGCTAGACTTAGTTCTGTGCGTGTGCTCCTAATAGACACATACGTGTATTTATCCCCCCCCCCGTAATGGGAGTCATTGGATCTTTTGCACTCCTGGCATTGTAGGCCCTTTACTTGTCATCTAAGATAAATGTTGTCCCGGGCAGCAGGGTGTTTTTTGTTCTATTTGGTATCCCAATCGAACTTGTTTGTCTGTGAAAAGAGTGTGGCCAGGCCCCAGTAGTCATAATTATGATTCTCTTTGTGCACCCCCGAAATACAAGGTGCCTAACCCGTGATTGCGGTCTAACTTTGTCTAAAGTCGGTTGACGTTTAATGTTTAAATCGTTGCATAATTCTTTCCATATGCAATTAGTGTCCATTGGCATTTAAATGGATTAGAAAACGCTTTGTCGTTAGGGAGGGGCACTTGTAGTTCAGCTAGTATTCGTCTGTACTGGTAATAAACATGAAAGTTAATATACTGACCTACTAAAATATTAGATGGTTTTAAAATGGTTTTGCATATACACACCGCACCAGTGGTTGCGCAGAAAATGGCAAAATTTAACTGATTCTGGAAAAAAGCCATAGGGCGGGATGACCTTGCTGATGGCACTCTGTCACTCTTATTGGCTTGGATTAAAGTATTTAGTTAGGGATTTACAAGTCGTGACTTGGAAGCCAAATATACCATCTACTGCAAGGGTTAAATTGCTGAAGTCCAAAGATTTGAGTTATAAAACCTCCTACATCGTAAGTGACACTTTCGTTATATTTAAAAGGTTCCATTTTTAAATAGTTTTTAAAATAGTTATAAAAAAGATGTATCATCCTATATAACCCAACAAAACAAACGTGGTGTTTCTTAAACGTATCCAATGTTCAATTGGCGCGGGTGAGTTTGTAGGTTTTTGCCCTTAAAGAATTGCGTTAAAGTTATTGGCTAAAAATATCTGAAAAAGCTCAGAATAATGGATCAATTTAGAAACGGGGTGGGCAATCAAATAATCATGAAAAAAAACCCTGATGGTTACTAAAATTTTGCTTTTAAAGAAGTACTTACGAATTTGGCATATTTTTAAAAATTAACGAAGCCCCCTCAGAATTATTTTTTTTCCCACTAGAAGAAAGAAGAGGTACATTTTTTCCGAGGGCCTCTAAAATCTTAGGCTTTCACAGTGGGTGACAGAGCTTATGATTTAGTAAAAGGAAGATGTCTATCAATGTGAAGGTAAAAAAACCTTCTGAATTTTCCCTCGCAAACCCCAAATTTTGTTGTCCATTTAAACATTTAAAAACGATGAAATTTTGTTTGTGGCTACCCACTACGTTCTAAAGTTTTGCCATAACTGGGCGGGGTTTTGGATTATCGATTAATCCTTGGAAAAAACCAGTAAAATTTAAAGATTAATTAAGGGTTTAAAAATTTTATTGATGTAAAAAAAAAATAACCAAAATGGAGAGCCGGTTTTTCTTTGTTTAAA